>JAJDFF020000093.1:0-98504 GCA_021527025.2 Geoglossum cookeanum
GATGGCCTTTCAACTTCATTGTAGATAGATACAAAGTAGAGAAAAAAATTTTCACTAGAAAATATTAATCAACAGCGGGAAATTGGTGGCGCCCGGGAGCAGAGACTTACCCCCACCCCCTAAGTACATGTACTTACAACGTACAATAAATACGTAAGTAATTAAGTACACACATGCAGCGCGGGCACGGCACATTACGTGGTATATACGCAGTACATACGTAGTACAGTACATACTTTTGTACGTACTTTGTAACAATATCGTGCTAGAATTTTTTTTTTGCTTTGGTTTTTTCCTCGCACGTGAAAAAAAAAAAAAAGAGGGAGGATTGGGTGAGGGGTTTATTTTTATTTTTATTTTTGTTTCTATTTTAAAAGAAAAGAAAAAAAAAAGAAAGGGTTTGTTTTACATATATTGATTCTGTTTGATTTTTTTTATAAAAAAAAAAAAAAAAAGAAAAAACCTCTCATCGCCAAATCCTCCCCCAACCTCCTCCAACCGCGCGTAATCCAACCCAACTCCCCTCCCAACTCCCCTCCCCCCGCCCCTCTCTCCAAAAGAAGAAAATAAAAATATAAAAAAACCAAAAAAAACCCCAAAAAATGAAGGTCTTAACGGTAAACTTCCTAACCTGCGCAGTCAAGGCGTGCAAGACGTCAACACTGGCGTTTCCGCTGCACTTTCGCGACGCGGAGCTGGTGCGGCAGGAGATGGAGTTTCGGGCGGAGTTTGTGCGCAGTGTGCTGGCGCGCGTGGATTGGGCTGCGTTGAGGGCGTCGGCTGAGGAGGTGGGTTTTTTTTTTTTTTTATTTTTTATTTTTTATTCTTTGGTTTTTTTTTTGGTTGGGGAGGGGAGGGGAGGGGATGGGTTTTTTTTATTTTTATTTATATTTTTTTTTTGGAGTTTTTGCGTTGTTTTTTTTTAAAAATGTTTTTTTTGGATGGGAAGAGGGTGGGAAAGGGAGAAGAGAGGGAGGCTGGCTGGCTTGGACTGACTGACTGAATGAACTGAACTGAACTGGACTGAACTGGACTAATCTAACTGAACTGACTAGCTGGGTTTTACGACACTGCCGCTAGAGAAGCCCGATGGACCGGCGTTGGATGATGAAAAGTTGTTGAGGGATCTACACGAGCTATTGTTGGAGGTTTGCCGCCTTTTTTTTTTGGTGCTTTCTCTTTCTCTTCCCCCCCCTTGCTGGTACCAGCTGTTTTGCAGTTTTGCCCTTCGTGTTAACCCTCTCTCTCTCTCTCTCTCTCTCGCGGATGGTTGGTGCTTGCTTGGCCCTCCTTCTTTTGCTGATCTCATCCGCTTTGATTAGACTCAGGTCGTCGAGGGGAAGCTCGTTTGTGGAAACTGTCAGCATGAGTACGCGATCAAAGAGGGTATTCCTAACTTCCTACTTCCGAACCATCTAGGTACGTGGCCTCCTCTGTCTCTTGCCTATCCGCTGCTGCTGGGCTAACGGTGAACGTGTGTGTGGTAGTCTAACGCGCTAGTCACATCTCCTGCTTTCTGTGGAGGAATCTTCGAATGGCTCTCTTTCGCGTGTTTTCGGCGTTTTCCACTGCCTTCCTTTGGTGATTTCACCGTAAGGGCCGCCTCCGCTGCTGCTGGCCTGCGCGTACATGTGGATGTACAGCTGTTTTATTAGTACCTCACTACCTCCTAGATGTTTGCAATGAAACCTGTACTACTCGCGTATTATTTGTGTGTGTGTGTGTGTGTGTGTGTGGAGATATCGGTGAGGCTTGCCACTCTGAGAGGAGGAAGAAACCGCTGTATCCTGCTGCGACGGCCACAAGTGCAAGGGCTCCCAGCGAATCCGTATCTTATTCCGTGTTTTATTTGGTGGAATGAGTGTTATAGCAGAGGCTTTCCCTAAGCGGCTATATACCTCGTCAGGTAATTCCGCCTACATCGTCGCGGGTTGCTCGGTGGGCAGGATGCAATGTGGGTAGCGTGGCTTCATATCCCTTGAATGAGTGTCTCGAGGGGCTTGCGAGGTAATTGGGGAGGCTAAGTGGTGGTGGCGCGCGTATGGTGTTATGAGAGGGAGAGCCAGAGGAAAGAACCAGAGGGAAGGCGAGGGAGAGAATACCGGAGACTGGTAAGCGCCTTGATCACATTTACTGAAAAGTTGCACTGGGAATCTCAACTGGGAATAAAGAAGTTGTATTAACTAGATAAAGAGATAAACTAGAAGCTAACTATTCTGTAGGTTTAGCCGATATAATTCCCATGGAGGGTCAAGATATCGGTAAGGTTTTCTTGCCTATGGAAGAGGCAAGAAGTCCTTTGGAAGTCTTACTTTGATCTGCGACTTTCGGGCCATCTCCACTGCCATGGTCGGCATGCCATGAGGCAGTGTGAAGTTGGCGGCCCGAGTAAAGTCGGTATTTGGGGGGCCCGTCATGGGATAATCCCCCCAAAGGCAAACGCCGGAAAACCAATCCAGATTCCAGAGCCAGTTCCGGGCGATGTTTGCCGTTTCCAGCATCCCCCCAAAGCCACTTCCAGTCGGGCAAGGATTTGCCCTCGTGTCCAGATATCCCCCAAAGCCCCACATCCGGTAACAACCTGGGAAAAGGTTGTTGTCGTGTCCAGAAGGTCGTGTTGTCGGATTTTTGTCGGGGAGTCGGTGAGGATGAAAAGGAAGAGGAAAGGAGTTGTGGGTGCTTTCGAGGCTATATATATTGAAGGTTGCGTAGGGTAACGAAATGGTGTCAAAGTAGCAGTGAATGAAAAAAAAATGAAAAGTATGTCGGGGGGGTTGGGTAATGTTGCCTGTTTCGGCTTTAGGGTTAGGGCTGGTTGGCGAGATTGCCGTTTCGGGATTGCCCGGTGCGGCGGCTGGGTGGTGTTAATGGGATTTGGAAGGGCGTGGGGGGCAGTGTGGGTGGTGTGTGTGGTATAGATATTCTACTTTATCTACTTTATATATATATAATCGCCTTCAGAGAGTTTGTCCACGTGTTGAGCAGGCTTAAGATGTCTGTAGTGCGCGGGACAGTGCCTGGGCGACCCGCTTGAGAGCGGTCTGTACGGCCCATTGGGTTGGGGTCGGCCTGCCTTCCACAAGTGATGTACATGCCGGCTACCTGCGTATCTGGGATTCATGTATCCGGTGATGAGGAGATGGTTATTTGCTCGTTATGTATGTATGCCCCTTGGCTTTCTACCTTTGCAACTACCTGAAGATCATGAACACAAAACTGACCGGGCTCTTGGAGCACGAATCGGCGCGCAGATCCCCAACTACATGTAAAAGAGTCAAGCAGCTGTGAGATGGAGATGGAGGAAAATGGGAAAAGAGGGGTGTGTTGTAAAACGATACCCCTTTGGACGGATACTGCTAGTTGCTACAAGTTCATGATAGAATGGAGGGTTTGAACTTTCATTGATGTTTTGATCCTTTCTATAACGCCGCTATGATAGTAACCCAGTGATACGAAGATCTGTATGTAGGGACTCCAAGGGAAGATACAAGGCCCACCCTAGAAGCGCTCCTTCATACGTGCAGCAACCGTCCGTAAGTTGCCATAGACTTTGCTCTGTTTGGGTAGGGTTGTCAGCGAACGGGTATGAGGCCTGCGGATTTTAGGTAGGTCTTACCGGTGGACTCCCAAGAATCAGACTAACGATCGCCTCCCTCGCTATATGAATATTTCGGAACCCCCCCAATATATGAATCTTCTGGTCTGCTAACACAACCCTCGTCTTACTCGCATTCTCAATAGCAAACTTCATCTTCCCATCCTTTCCAGCAATGCGACCGATTGCTCTCCCCAAATGCTCGCCCCCCAACGTCTTCACATCTTTAATCTCAAATGTCTCGATATACAAATCGTCGAGGCGGAGTACTGCTATGGCGTCGTCGACGTCGAAGCCAAGCGTGAAGGCTTTGACGAAGTCGGCGCCTGTTTGAAGCGCACTGGGTGAGGTGGTATGTTTGGAGGTGCGGAGTTCGATGCAGCGTGTTTTGAGGTTCATGCGGACCTGAAGCTTAAGGTGGGTTACGAGGGGTGGGTAGAGTTTGGGCCAGGAGGCTTTGAGGGGGGTGAGGCGGTGAGGGGGGATGGGGATTTTGCGGGTTTCAACTTTGAGGGGGATGTCCTGCTTGACCTGTAAGGGCTGGATGTCTGGGTATTATTGTGACAAGCGGCATACGTACTGTGTTCTTAGCTGGGGCAAATAGAGGTCGTCCCTCCTCGTCAATGTGCATTTCTGTGTCATTTTCGGAGGTGGTGGGTGCGGCTGGGGAGTCTGTCTGTGTGAGGGTCGAGCTAATTGGGTTGATCAAGAGGTCATCTTCTGTTATACGGCTGTATTAGTATCCTGTGACATAGCGTACTACGTACCCGGTGGCTCACCTTCCATAGGTAATGGTACGTTCTCAGCGTCGTCTGTCGTCTCCTCCGGCTGCCGCTGCAGCGCCGTTGGGGCGGGCATATTTTTGGGGTATTGTGGGATAAATACACCACACTACTTTAGATTGCTGGGCTGTGTTAAGAAAGCAGGTCACTAGGAAAATCCAGCTAGTGCTAGTTCGAGCGGGTGTCTTCGAGGTTCGGCGTGCTCGAAGAGAATTGTCGTTCAATCAAGATGCTCCAATTCCCACAATAAGTTTGTGGGGCTCTGAAGTGATCACTTGCTGGGCGAAACTTGCCGGATTTGGTAGTCCTGTCTCAAGCTCGCGAAAACCTGCCTTTGCCATTTAATTCAGGATTTAGTCACCGGCGGTACCGCGTGCAAAAGACCTATTTCCTCAGGACACGCCGGTTGTGGCCGATATGAAACCGAGATGGTGAACGGCAATGTGGGGCGACGGATCTACGCCTGTCTCTGGAGGTCTGCGAATCCTCTTTTTAGAGATGCTGCGAGACGCGCCCCGATCAGAGCTTCTTTTGAAGACTCATTGATGTATAGAGCGGCGAGAAGCGCCTTCACGAGGCCCTCCGGCGCACGCTTCTTCAGTATCCCTCCGAAATCCTCAAAATATGTCCTTACTCGTGGGTTTGCGTCAGGCGGTTTCTTCGCCTTGGGTATGCATCCCAGCTCTTCTGCGACTGAAGCCGCGATTACCACCTGCACGAATTCGGTGGAGAAAGGTGTGTGCCTTCTAGAGAGGAGGCAGTTGATACATACGGCCCGCTCTGCTTGGAAGAGGAATATTCATAGTGGCTTCCACAAGCGTGGTGGGGGAGGGAGGAGGAGCATCAGCTCTACACCTGATGTGCGGAATAATAAGAAGGGTGCTGGCGATAAGCCCGATGGCACAGTGCCCTCTATGGGACATGGCAGGGCACATGCTGAAGGTGCAACTGCTAAGTCTAAGGCAGAATCACCGGCTCACCAGCTTCTCGACCGATTACCGCATTTGCCGAACTTGTCGCAGTATCACCGCCCAACTAAGGATGAACTCCTGGCGGCTGCTACTGGGTTCTGGTCCCGGATGAAAGTGAGGTTCAAGTGGTTCTCAATAAGGAGTTTGCGGCCATATAATATGGATGATATCAGTGCCTTTATTTCTTGGGTTCTGGTGGGCCATGTAATATGGATCATCGTTGGGACTACTACATTCTTCTCGATCGCTATCCTCCTCGTCAACACCGTTTTTGCACAGGGTATGCCTATGAACTAATGTACTGCTGGATCTTGGCTGACGTGAAACTAGAAACATTGGCCCGATGGATTGGGAATTATCTTACGAAGTCTTCGGGTATCACGGTCGTCTTCGAATCTGCTGTTGTCCCGAAATGGAAGGATGGTGTGATTACGTTCACAAATGTTTTCGTATCGCGGCGTCCTGGACAGGGCAACAGGAAAGTAAGCAAGGGCTCGTCGACTTCGGCTGCTGCTGCCGCGGCGGCGGCAGCGGCAGCCGGGAAACGTGAAGAGAGTACGGAGGGACGCGATCTATCTGGTGAAGAGCAAGAGGAGGATATTAACTATACTCAATTCGACCTTACGATCAACACTGTGAATGTCACGTTATCATTTGCTAAATGGTTTGATGGAAAAGGCCTGTTGAGGGATGTGGAGGTTAAAGGGATAAGAGGAGTTGTAGATAGGGCAGGCATTAAGTATTCTGGAGACGTCGACCTCCGAATATACAGACACGAGCATGACTCTGGCGATTTCGAGCTCGATTCCTTCAAAATGGAAGACTTGTTGGTTACTGTCCATCAGCCAAATGGATTTAGGCCTTTTAACGTCAGTATATATTCCTGCGAACTGCCGCAGTTACGGAAGCAGTGGCTTTTCTACGACTTCCTCTCCGCAAACACAATGAATGGATCTATCGATAACTCCCTATTTACCATTCATCCCCGACAAACACACAGCGTTACGGGGGCCCGGCTCATCAATGGCGTAGAGGCAGAGGCGAACAATGGGGGAGCCAATCCGTGGAAGAGGCACAGTCGGCTCCGAATCGACGGCCTGAATATCGATCATCTCAATCGAGGCGTGGAAGGACCTTTCTCATGGATTTATGAAGGCAACGTGGATATCATTGCGGACATCATGTTTCCAGCCGAAACCGACGATAGTATTGCTAAGGTAATGTCGGACTTCTATGATAGAATGGAAGCGACAGTCACATCGAATCGCCACCTTGATCGCTTCAGGGATTCCGAGACCATCGACAATCGAGAGCGGGAAAACACGGCACGGCCTCCAGGAAAGCCGATCTCCGATGACGATGACAAGCGATTTTTGGTCATGGACTTGGGAATCCATCTTAATGATGTTCGGGCTGCAGTTCCGATCTTCAACAGGGACCTATCATATGTGAACAATGCGCTCGTTCGGCCGATTGTTGCCTATATCAACTCTCGTCGGACATTTATCCCAATAACATGCCGGGTCGTCAAGCGAACAAGCGAGTTTGATGGCAGCTGGACGCCGTTTGACAATGGATTGATGGAAGATCTCTCTGCGGAGGTAGGCCCTTATGTTTTATTTTTTTCCACCGTTTTGGTTTGGTTTGGTGTTTGAATTGCCAATCTATCGCTAACGTGTCTCTTGTTCCGAAGACGTATGAGGCGTTCGCGAGGAACGTGGTAGATGATCAGGCGCGTATGAGACGGCTCAAGAAAGTCGGCTTGTGGTCGCTCCAGCTGGCGGTCCAGGCCCTGTTCATGGGTATAGCGGGGAACATTACAAGAATTTGAATTGATGATATGCGGCACGGACCAGGGCTTGGACTGGGGGGGGAGGGTGGGCTTTCTCCAGCTTTACTGTAGATTATATTGTTGTTTTCCTTTGTTCTGGGGCGCTTAAATAGCGGTGTCGCGCGGACGAATTTCCACGGCGAGAGTGTGCATGCTCCTCTCTCATTTCTGTCTGTATCTCTGCTGTACTCTAGAATACAAAAGTAGGGCACGTGGGGAAAATACGTCTTGCTTGTCCCATTTTTTCCTACAGCGTACTGTGTATAGTGAGGAGATGGGGTCTCGCGCGGTTGGGAAAGCCTTGACTGTGCGGATTATTGCGTGAAGATCGTGAGTTTATCAAAATTGGGTGTAGTACAGAGTACCATGTCCGGCTAACCGTGGTGTACTCTAATGATGGATCTGCGCAGGGCCGGCTTGGAGACTCTTCCCGCCCCCACTTGTCCTGGTTGTCGTCGGGAAATAAAGGTACATACCAGCAAGGTTCATGTCTGCACCAGTGCTGTACTCGTGCAGACACACAGAGGGAATACGGAGCGCTTTACCGTCCGACGCACCACGTACCATGTAGAACAGACTGGAGCCAGAAGGGCAACAGACAAGGTATCCCCCAGGTCCAAGCGATCCCAGTTCCAACCTCAGCCAGCCCCGGTAGGCCTTTTGATTTCAAATGAGTGTTGATCTCGGGGCTTTTTTGGTGCTGAGTAAGTGGAGCGAGGCTTTTCTTTTTCTTAAATTGCCCCTGACTAGCAGGAAATGTGGCTTCCGTATTGGGTGTGAAGGCTGGGCGTGCGGTGGGCTAATCATTCGTTGGGCTGCTAGAGGTGAGAGGTGAGTGTACGGAGCAGGGTTGGCATGGAGCGATGGGCGCTGGTAAAGCTGTTTTTCCTTTCTTTCCCTTCGTTATACTTCGTGTTACCGTGATGTGCTCCGTACGGGGTTGAGGAGGAGGATCTGGGAGACGGCAAGGGAGAGGTGCTCGTAGATCGGTAAATTGGAAGCAGAGGAGAGCTGCGTTAGCGAGGTGGGTAGGTGCGTCCCTCCTAAGCTCTTCCCGTGATCTTTTTGAAGTGGATGGCAGCATTGATGGTTCCTGTTTGCGGGCTTTCATTTCTTTTCCCTTTCTGCTCGCCTTTCCCCGGGCTGTCTCATGGCATGGCATCGCATGGCGGTGCTTTGACAGATGTCCGGAAAGATGCAGCCAGCAACGTCCGCGTTTCCGGGGACAGAGAGAGCACAGGCGGGCGATGTGCGAATGGCTACGTGGTTGAGGGCATCCCGGGGTGTATCCCGTACAGGGCTTTTGCTGGCCATTGGGCGTTAGGTTTCACCGCCCCCGCTGACGGAGGATGGGCTTGCCCGTGGATGTCGATGGGCGCTGGCTGTGTTTTGCGTTGTTGTAGGCCCCATTGCCGCACCGAATCGGGTGATCTGTTCGCGCTTGTGGCTTGCCGTGTCGCTGTCCGAAAGGGAAGGGGTTGACAGTCCATGGGACACTGCCAAGGACACACTCTATCGCTCTCGGCGCGTTGTTGCTGAACGCATTGTCGTCGTCGTCGAGCGGTTTCCTGATTGAAAGCAGCGCGCAGCTCGACAGCCTGGACTACGTACGCGCTCTCTGCACAATACATCGCTCTAGGCTGCGTTGAATAAGGATCAGCACAAGAGCTGCACGCAAGATTCTGTAGGTTCGTGGCTTGCATAGAATGTGAAATAGAGTACCTGTTCCAAGCTTCCTGCCAGCGCCGAGAGACCTGTATTAAACCAAGCGCGGTATAGCTCTGCCCTGCCTGGAAAGTGAAGAGCCTCTCATGTGCCGGCATTTACTCCTTTCGATCGGGGCTTCATTGGCAGCCAAATCAGAATCGATCAGCAGCGATCAGCCACTTTTCCTCGCTCTGTTCTCCCCATCGTCATTTCTCGTCTCTCGTACAGAGTATAATTATCGTTTCCCTTTTGCACGCTCGCTCGCCGCCAACGTGGACGTCTATACAATTACTGTTGGTAAGTCTAGCCATTCTCTCCTCTCGCGCCATTGCTGGGGCGGTGCTGTGCTTTGCCTGGGCTGGGATCCGTCGTTCGCCCGGCTATTTTTGTTTTGGCTTCCAGCAAATTTCGAACGCAACCCTTGAGGCCTGTGCCGTCTGAGATCCTGCAACATCTGGATAGAGTGCTCTACCTCCAACACTGGCCATTACTTGTGCAACTTGATCGCTTCCCACAGGCTGTCCTGCAATGTGTTTAATCTAGCCTTCTCGGATGCTGCATGTTGGACGACATTGGGTGTAGGCCGGTCGCTTTCCGACAACAGTGACCAAGCTCGGATCAGAAGTCTTTTCGTGTCCACAACCACCGCCTAACTCCACCACCGCCTCTTCTCTCCTCCAGTGTCCTCCCGTGCTGCACGGCGACTCCGAGCAGGCGGAATCATACCAGACATACGTGAGGAGGATTACGCTAACCCGTCACTAGTGATGCAGTAATCTTTTCCATTCGTTTGGAGCAGCTTTACCCTCCTTTTCAACCTTCACGAATCACGACCACTACAACATCCCTTGGAATTCGGTTGTTGCCCTGGTAGCTTCCGACGTCGTGTCTCTTCAATCACTTTTGCTCATCGACCGTGGCGGATATCAATTCTCCCAGCGATAAGTGGGAAACGCTCTCGTTTCCACACTTGAGCCGCTGGCCCAAGTTCATCATTTAGTATCCTGATATATCCGCGACGCCGACCGCGCCTTTCAATCATTCATGCCCATCAAAATCCCGAAGGGTTTCGGTCGCCGTAAATCCACTGATAAGACTCTCGAAGAAGCCGAGAACACATCTGAGCCGTCATTCCGTGTATTTGAGCGGCCTGCTGGTGGGAGCAAGTCGTTGGACGCGGGAAACAGGCTCAAGATCTTCGGTGGAACGCGGCCGGAACTTGGGTCAAATAGTAAGGGTAACAGGAGCAGAGACTTTGTAGAGGGCGAGAGGGTAACCTCAAATCGGTAAGTGTCACTTGCTATTCCTTACTACTGCGGGCTCCAATCGGATTGAGTGAACACAACATACTGACTACCTCACAGCGGTAGTGGAGCGTCCAACACCAATTCCGCTTCAACCGGAGGTTACTATGACAATTCCTCGTCTTCCGCACGGTTAAGCTCCTCATCGACTCTCCCTTCCTCAACCGACGCGCAGACCCCCGAGGAAACTTCTTTTCCACGCTCACAGAAAGCTTTGCCCTCGATTCCGATCCCACCCATTCCCCAGTCCAAACCTGCATTCTCTGTTAGCGCAGGAGGTCGGACATTCTCCTTTGGTGCGAAGGCTCCAAAACCCGCTATTCCTGTCTCATCCGATAGTCCAAGAACCACAGGAGGGCAATACCAGCCTTCACATAACGGAAATTCAGGCCATTCAAAAGTACGGGAACGAGCCATGACCGAGAGTAGCTACGCGAGTACTACGACGCCACCAAAGTTGGATACGGAACTGGGAACATCAGACATGGACGAATTTGGAAATATGTTTGAGAGCTTTGGGAATAGGAAAAGTATTGTGATGGATGGTAGCGAACCGAAGACTCCTGTCCCTTCAACACCTAGTCCAGTAAGCAATTCGTTAGTTTCCGTACTGGTTATCATACTAACGGGGTTTATCTTCAGCTCTCAATTGCTAGCCTTACGCGTCCCCCAAAGACATATTCTGTTTCGAGATTGAGTCACGCTACACCGCCTCCTCCGCCAGTATCAATCAATAACACCCCCAGAGACATCGAGTCGTCGCCATACTCGTGGGGAAGTCGCAATTCAAACGACGGTCTAATGTCAGAAGAAGGCCCTCCAACGCCGAGGCATGGAAACATCCGAGCTTTAACACCATCGAGCACAACCCCTGTGCAGACAACCTCAAGCGGACTATTGGGCGGACCAAGGCCACACCGGCCTACTGACGGTGGGTTAAAGAGAAGCAGTGCCTATGGTATTCGTCGACCGTCCGTCCAAGTCGAGGACGAGGACGCAAAGTTAGTCATGGACTCAGTCAATGCCAATCGGCAACTGAACAGGCAAAGTGCTTTGGGTGGTCCCAAGAGCCATGTTGATAGGGTCAGAGATAGAAACGGTACCTGGGATCGGATGACCTCTATTTCGTCAGATAATTCCACCGGGGCAAAATCTGGTGACCCAAGCTTAGGATCTTCTAGTGGGGGAACTACCTCATCTCCTGCTCGAGTTTTCGATAGTGAGAGTCCTGAACCACCCAATAGACCGTTCAAGAGAGCTGGCGCAGAAGCGATTCAAAAGCCTTCCACCCCTTCCGCAGGGAGGGTGCAGGATGATGGACTCTTCGACCCAACCATCGCCTCCTCCGCGAAATTGGCCGCCCAATTTGAAGAGCATCTAAACTCTCCCGAAAGACAAGAAGAGCAAAAGAAAGTCATGACTCCGGCCCAATTCGAGAGGTACCGCCAGCAACAGGAAACAAGGAGCAAGTTAGACGCATCTAAGAGTGATACTTCGGATGATGATGAAGATGGTTACGACGATGAGGATGAGGCGGAGCGAAATCGCCAAGCTGCCAAACAACGTAGAAAGCAGGAAGCCCACCTAACAGTATACCGCCAACAGATGATGAAAGTCACAGGAGAACAGTCGTCTTCAATTCCCAATCTGGGGCACATGCATTCAGGCCCAAGTGTCACCGCAAGCTCTAGCGCGCCAAATCTGTTATCCGGTAGTTTTTCAGCCATCAATCTGAATAGTAACAAGGACGACGGGAAAGAAAGCGATGATTCGGACGAGGATATTCCGCTTGCCATACTTGCAGCGCACGGTTTCCCAAATAAGAATCGTCCACCTACGCTCGCGACTTCTAGTTCTAACTCTAATATTCGGGCTAGTCAAATAAGTCCTTACCCACCACCCCCTCGATCTGTTGCTGGAGAGTCTGTCGCAGGTAGTACAACAGGAAAGCTCCCTGTCTTTGCGAGAAATCTTCCACGAGACCCCTATTTCGGGGCAAGCTTAGTGAACCCCTCAAATCGGGAATCCCTTGCGTTCTCTCACAGTGGCGGGGGTTCTGGTTTTGGTGCGAACCCTAGCCCATCTAGCCTCCCTCCCGCCGGTCTCCCTCCTGGTGGCCTGGTTGGGGTTATCGCTAGTGAGGAACGTTCTCGTGCAATGAGACGTGGAAGCCCCAATTCTGCTGCATTGGGCCGTTCCGGCAGCCCAGCCGGCGGATTGCTTGGCATGGGCGCCGGAGCAGGCATGGGACCTCAGGGCCCAGCTATGGGGGGGGTAGGCGGCGTTGGTTCAATGGGCCCAATGGGTCCAATGGGTCCAATGGGTCCAATGCCGGGCATGAATATGGGGATGGGAATGCCCATGGGAATGGGCGGAATGCCAATGATGAATCCTAATGACCAAGCCCAACTACAGATGACCCAGCAGATGACACAGATGATGCAGATGCAGATGCAGTGGATGGAGAGGATGATGCAGATGCAGCAGGGTCAGCAGCAAACACCACCGCTACCTCAGCCAGGGCTAGGAAACAGTTTCCTGGGAATTCCAGGGCAAGTAGGCGGATCTCCACCGATGGATGGCAGTTCCGCCCCCCAGATTCATCAGCGAACTATGAGCATGCTAGACCCGGGCAGTTCACAATGGCACAATCAGGCAGGCCTCCGAAATTCAATGTACACGCCTTCCATCAATATTCGCACTCCTGGTAGTCCCAGCTATACTCCGTCCATTGCTCCGTCCGAGCGTAGCACCGTCGGTCTACCATCACGCTATCGTCCAGTCTCTCAGAACCCTGCACCATCTGTGAGAGCTTCCACTTTTACATCTGGGACGTTGTCAACATGGCAAGATAAAAGAGCAACAACGTCCCAAGTCAAGGTACAGCCTATAAAGGTCACCACTGTCAACTCCGATGAGGATGACGACCAAGGCTGGGAGGAGATGAAGAAGAAACGGGAGAAGAAGAAGTCTCATTGGAAGCTCAAAAATGACTCGCATGCCCTTAAGGAGCTTTTCTTTACAGGGGATTAAGAGGTGGATGCGCGCTAGCATAGACTTTAAATCGTCGTCGAAGGATGGTCGACCATAGACAGTTGTCATACGGTTATGAAGCTTTTTAATTTTGCTGATGTATCTGCTCGGGCGTTCGTATTTTCCAAAACCACATCTTTCCTCGTTATCGACATCGCTAAGTACCTTGCATATCACACCGTGGACCTGGCAAGGATTGGAGAACTTGGCTGTTGTGCACTTGCAGTACCCCCCCCGCTTTTGGTCGTCTCTAGCATTTGTTTGTGCGTTCGTGGAGGTATCTGTTCTGCATCATCATTCGTTTGACCACATTCGCTACATATTTTTTCGTCCCTTGTTCCTATCTTTTTATTTCAGTGCAGGCATGAGTGGTCGAGGTAACCCAGGCCTTGATAAAAGCCTCGCGTTGATATTCAGTTTTGGTATTAGAGTGACCGCGGCGTGGGGTAGGGCAAAACGGACACCGACCGTCTCTTGGACGGAAGTGCTGTCGTTACAACGATCAATCAAAAATCAGAAGGCAAAAGGCCGGTATGGGGTTTCCCCAAGCGCAAAGCGAGGTTTCCCTCTCTCCGTGTGCGCATGGGAAAGATTTATTTCTGTTTGTTGATTTTGTCTCGTCATGTTGAAACGGAAATGAGGATAATTAATCTAATCTTTGTACAAAGTTTGAAAAATGATGGACTTTCCTATGCAGAGAAATCTATAGGGCTTCCTTAGAGGCTAAGCAGCAAGCAGGTTGCTTGTCTTCTCCTGGGGACGTGTGTATGTGTGTGTGCGTGTCTGTGTGTGTATATATGTATATACATGTATTATACAAAGCACTCTATTGCGTTACTTAATGTATGTACTATGTTTACCGCATGGGGTAGTGTGCGTAGTGGCGTAGTGTGCGTAGTACCATGGAGTGGGTGCTGTCCTGTGCTGTGCCTTGGCTGTGTGGCTTCTTGGCGGGATCACGCCCCAGCTCTCTTGGTTACCCTAGGCCGCCGCACGTATTTTGTACAATATTGTACGTAGTACTCCGTAGTACAGTCCGTAGTACAGTGGCGAACAGTCCGGAGTACAAGTAATGCTGTGCAATATATACTGCACACTCTGTCCGCTACGTACTCCGTACAACATTTGACTACAGAGGATACGCGCTACGCGTAGGATTAACCAAGGTAGCCGGCAGGGGTACGGCACAACACACAGCCCACATCCGCATCCACATCCGCATCTACGCGCAACAACAGGGACTATACTATCCTACAGACCACGGTAGTACTATCTGTCCTCTACCCTTCTGCGCGGACGATGGGCGCAGCGGACTGCAGGGTGCAGAGCCGGAGGCGTCGTAGAGTGTGGCACGATCTTATTGTTTTAAAATAGAAGGATGGGGGAGATTAGTCGTAGAGGGCGAGGGCGGCGGCGATGGACGGCGGGATTGGCGGGCTGCTGCGAACGCAGACGTATCCAGTTGCCCCGTAACGTGGCCCTGGCTGGCGCTCGACGGCTGCTGTTGGCCCGTCGCTGGCTATCGCTGCTGTCGCTGCTGTCGCTGCTGTCGCTGGCTCTTGTTGGCTCTTGTTGGCTGTCGCGCGGCCGATGGATTTCACTGACGTCGGGCCCTCCGCTGTGGCGCCTGCGCTTGCCGAAAGGGGCAGCCATAGACTCAATGAACGCAATGTTCTCTGGCGGTCGTGGCCGCTAGCGAACTTGGAAGGAGAGCGACGATACTGACCGACCGCCTTTCAAGCAACTTCCTCTCCCGAGCCTGATCGCCCACGCATCTGTCAACTCCCACGACCCAACGCCCAGGAGCCCCCCGCACTGCTGTCAATTTCTTGCCGTTCTTGCTGCTCGCATGGCCTGGTAGTTTGGCTCGTGCCGGCTGTGTATCCCGTTCCTGGTCTTGCGCCATCGCGCGTTTGAGGCTCTTCTCCCCTCCGTCCCCGTAGCTGCGGCGCGTCCACTTCACGACACAACCCCCGGAAGGCGATCGATTGTATGAGGCCGCTCTTGCCGCCCCGTCTCCCCAACAATTTCTCTTTGCAGCGGAATGATATACACGGCTTGCGTGGGGTAGACGTGGTATCATAGGATGTCGCGCGCCTCGGCGGGCTTTGCGGATTTTTTTCCCACTGCCCCGTCGGTGCTGCAACAGAAGCAGAAGCAAGCTGCCAGACAGCGGCAGCGCGCAAGGGCAAAGCCTGTGGAGCCCCCCGTGCCTGCGCCAATTCACCCGGAGACTGTTGCGGCGACCTCTGCTCCCTTACAAGATGACCCTGTTGAGAGCCCTACCCTGGTGACCGGCGGCACCAACGGCGGTGGTGGTGGTGGCAGCGGGGAGCAAGGCACCCCCGCGCAAGACGACAACGAATCCGTGCAGGGAGACATCTTGAATGGTGTGGGTTCGGCCAGCTCGCACACCAGCACTGTGTCGTCTGTTTTCAGTGCCACTAACCATCCGGCAACATGCTCAACTGCTGGTGGAGCCTCTAATGCACACACACTAACCCCCCTCACAAACACCGATTCCTCCCCACCGGGCAGGGCCGCAACCCCCCCTTCTCAATCGAAACCGACCAATCCAAGTTCGATCCCCAAGTATGATCCTACGTATGACTGCCAAGCTGTAGACGAATCTGCGGATCCAGCAACGTCGATGACCCCATCATATACGCCCCCCCCGTCCCGACCAACGGCTCGCGCTGAAGGCAAGGCCGTGAAGGGTTATAAGATAACCTATGATCCGGATCTTGACAGGACAGCTACATCAAAGGAAAGGAAGAAACGCACGCCAGTATATCAAGAGTTTGGCGAAGAGGATGACGACGAGCCGCCTTCGGATCCGCGCTTAAGATTGCCTGATCCTACCAAAAACACTGTTGGAAAACAGCGGTACCGGGTAGCGCTGTATCCTGTCAAACCATATGTCTACGATCCAAAAACTTCCATCGGGCCAGGTCCGCCCACTCAAGTTGTTGTCACTGGGTTCCATGTCCTAGCACCAGTCTCCAACATCACAGCTCTATTTTCAAGTTACGGGGAGATTGCAGAGGTGACCAGCCAACTGGATCCGGGGACAGGAGAAGCTCTTGGAATATGCCTGATACGTTACAAGGATAGTAGGGCCACTCGTGGCGGCGCGCCAATCATACCAGCGGCGCACGGTGCGAGGAGGGCAGTCAAGGAGGGCAATGGCCAGCGTGTTGGTGGAACAGAAACCGTGAGGGTTCAGTACGACCGTGATGGCAAAAGATGTAAGAAACTGATGGTGACGAGGATGGGGGAGAAGAGGAAGGAGGCTATGGTAGACGAGATGAGAAAGAGGCCTGTCGAGAAACCAGTGCAAGAACCCCCCAAGGGAGTTCCGCAGCCGCCACCCCAAGCGCCAAAGGGACCATCGGGAAAACCGGCAGTACTACGCCAAGATGCTCCGTGGATACCAGCAAGACTGACTACGCTGATCCAGACAAAGCCAGTTTTGGAACAAATAAAGCGCGACCCATACATCTTCATAGCGAAGTGCTACGTTCCCGTCCTTGGGTCCACCATCGCTCACATGAAGAAACGGCTAAAGGCACACGATTGGAAGGACGTCATGGCAGACTCTACCGGTTACTACGTAAGATTCGATAACTCTCGACGGGGAGAATTGGCGGCGGAGAAGTGCTATAGGGATTGCCATATGGCCGCTCTCTTTACCTATGTGATGAACATGGAATGCCAACCGTACGGCAATCCAAACTATGAACGGAGCCCCAGCCCCGAGCGTCTAATAGTAGAGCAGCGGGAGAAGGAGGCAGAGGAGATGCGGAGGAAAGCTCAGGAACTGGAGCTCGAAGAAGAAAAGAAACAAAGAGCGAGAGACATCGATCCCTCGAGAGAAGCCATGGATACAATTAGGCAAGAAGTCAAGGAGTTCTTGCTGAAGGATGTGAGGACGAAGATTGCAGCACAGACACTCTATGACTACCTAGACCCCGAGCGGCATATCGCCAAAAGAAGGAAGTTGGGTCTCTTGGAGAAAGACAGGATACCGGGTATCCACGTCGACAGGGTAGACGATACGCTATCTGTGGGTACGCCGGATTCCCGGGCCGAGTTTTCGGCCCCCGAGCGTCGCCCCCTATTCTCATCGGCATTAAACATCACATCACTTCCGCGAATACGAAAGATCGCGGGTGCAGCCAATGCCCACCGTAAACTTTCGGATCCCTTTAGTGCACGAAAACGCACGGCTCCCAAAAAGGTCGATGTGCGACCCCTGCATCACCGGCTCCATCGATATCACAGCGAAGATGAGGACTCGGACGACGAAAGGAGAAGCTCCTTCACAAGGGACACTGAGGACCAAGATAGCAGGCCTCTCAGTCGTATGAGCATCGCGTCGGATGAGTCGGACGACGAAGAATCTGTGTTCCCCCCAACTCAACTTACATCAGGCGGAGATGCTATCTTTGGCGACGACGACGACGACGATGACGCCGATGAGCCTCCGCTAGATGTAGGAACTGATGAAGCTGGAATAGAGACAAAATCACTGGGCCCCGTCACAGCCGACCTCGCAGAGGCCAAACTCTTAGACTCTCAGAAAAAGAGGAAGCGGTTAACCAAAACTATTCCCACACGCAAGAGGCTCAAAGGAAATGACCTCCGCGCAACAGAAGATGAAGAGATAGAGTTAATACAGATAGAGGATGCTCGGGCCGAACATGAGTCTTCTCCACTCAACACGGTATCGTTCCTTGGTGACGATCTCGCTGGTCCTTGCACCAAAGAGGAAAGCGGAACTCCAGACTCAGAAGTAGTGACGACGAAAGGAAAGGGTAAGAAAAAGCCGAAGGCGGCCAAGAAGAGGAAATCCAAGCTCCAGGTTTTCCAAGAGCGCGAGCTGAAAAAGCAGCAGGAGAGACAGAAGCTCGAGGCTATTCTCGCTGAACAGGCGGAACCTGAGGAGCCAGAAGAGGGGATTGAGGAGGAAGAAGCCGAGCAGCCAGTCGTTGAAGAGGTCGAAGAGGAGCCTACGAGAGCGGAGGTAGAGTGGGGGGTATCTACCGAAGCTCCTAGACGCACTGTCGAAGACGACGAGGATATCATTTTGGACCTTGATGGCTGGCAAAATCTAGTCAAGGACGATGAAGACCTCCGCTTCCTACGGGAAGTCCTTGAGGATGAGCCCGCAGCTGACGTAGGCAATGTGTCAGTTTGGGCGTGGAAGCAGAAAGAGATCAAGGCCCTCAACCGAGGTGGTGAAAGAGGAGTAATCCGTACAGAGACGATGATCGAGGGCTATTATGTACCAAACTCCACTGGATCCGCTCGCACTGAGGGCTTTAAGAAGATCTTAGAGTCTGAAAAGTCCAAATATTTGCCGCACCGAATAAAGGTTCAAAAGGCTCGGGAGGAGAGAGAAGCTAGAGCAAAGAATGACAAGGACTCGCCGTCGGCCGCTGAAGCTCTAAAGGCCGCTGCCGCCAAACTCAACTCCAAATCTACGTCCCGCTCAACTCGCGTTAATAATCGCCGCTTAGTCGCCGACATGAACGCTCAGAAGCACGTCCTCAGTGGTGACAACGACGTCTTGCGGTTCAACCAGTTGAAGAAGCGTAAGAAGCCAGTGAAGTTTGCACGCTCGGCCATTCACAACTGGGGATTATACGCCATGGAGAATATCACCGCCAACGACATGATCATCGAATACGTGGGTGAGAAAGTACGGCAGCAGGTGGCAGATATGCGCGAGAGAAGATACTTGAAGAGTGGAATCGGAAGCAGTTATCTGTTTAGGATTGACGAGAGCACAGTCATCGATGCCACTAAGAGAGGGGGGATTGCAAGATTCATCAACCATAGCTGCACACCAAACTGCACTGCAAAGATCATCAAGGTCGAGGGCAGCAAGAGAATCGTCATCTACGCACTGCGGGATATCATGCAAAGTGAGTTTTAACATCACCTGTTTGCATAAGGGATGAAGCTTGCTGACTTTTTTTTTTTTTTTTCTCAGACGAGGAACTTACCTACGACTACAAATTCGAGCGCGAATTCGATAGCGAAGACCGGATTCCATGTCTTTGCGGATCGAGTGGCTGCAAGGGGTTCTTGAATTAGCTTCTCCTTTCGCCATTTTCCCGCGTAAAACGCTAGGGCCACCTACTAGTGCCCTAGCGAAATCTTAGGGAAGTGGGACTTGCATTGTAGGAGGATGGAGGCCCGCTCTCGGTTTTGAATTCTGTTTCCTTCCGTTCTGTCAACGACCAACCTTGGGGGGCTTGAGCATATAATTCGGTTCTCTTATTCGAGCTACATTCTGCATTTAATGGCCGCCCCTACTCTCTGCCTGCGCCTATTGTCTGTCTGTCTCGTCTGGTCTGGTCTGTTTCTGCGAAGGTGGGGTTTGGAGAGGCAAGAAAGAAGGAAATTAGGCGATTAGACGGTGGACAAGAAAAAGAAATCAATCCAAGGGCGTTGAATCATAACTCCTCCTCTGTATATCCAGTACAAAATCCCCCTCCCCCCCCAACCTAACTTTTTTTTTTTTCTTCTCTCCTTCTCTTTTTCAACATAAAGATTACCCTCCCTCCCCTACCCCTTTGGGAATAATCAATTACATATCCTCCACCAAAACCCGCCGTGCGTCATAATCCTCCACAAAAAAAAGGGGGAAAGAAATCCAGTAACTTGACTTTTAAAAAATGGTGCATTTTTTTCGCTCCACCCCCTCCCTTTCCCTTTCCCTTTTCCCCCTCCCCCCTTTTCCCCTTCCCGCCCCTATCCTTCTTTTTCTTTTTTTTTTCTCTTTTTTTCTTCCATCTTTCTCTATCCGTTTGTTCTCTTCCCCACCCCTGGGATGTATGTATGTATGTATACTGTCCAGTATGTATATGGGGGGCATTAGGCGGGTGTTATATGATATGGAATGGACGCGGGATTGGGGAGATGTGTTTTTTGTGTGTGTGTAGAAACCACTAAAATAAAAGTATTAAAAAAAAAAATCCTATATGGTTCACCGTTTTTGTGCATGTAATATTGGTTAAGGGGGGGAAAAAGCAGACGTGACGAGGACTTTTTTTAACCGCATGGCTGAGCTCATTTGCATGGAGCTTTATTTGTTTATTTTTTGTCCTATTTGTTTCTCTATGTATATCAGCTTCCCCCTCTTATTCTACCTTTTAACCTTACCAAGTTCCTTGCGCTCTTTGGTCGTTATGGGTTGGGGGGTGAGAGGTGGATTGGGAATTGGGGTTGGGAATTTCTTTAGAAAAAATTGAATGTGGTAGAGGAGAAGGAGGGGAGGGGGTGGAGTCGCTAAGCCTCTTCGCTGGTTGGGGGAAGGGGAAGGGGAGAGGAGGAGGCGGGGGCCGTAGACGGGCGGCTTCAGGGTTTTTTGGGTTTTGGTTGGGTGGTTGTTTGTATAAAGATCGTTTTCTAACGATAATAATACCCCCTTCCCTTTTCCTACTGCGCAAACAGCCAATTACCGGCCCGTAAGGAAAACATATCCATACTTTTGTCAGAGCAAAAAGTCTCTTCCTTTTTTTCGGTAGGTTATTTGACGACCTTGCTAATCTTATATTCCACAACTGTTGTCTTTCCCGGTTCGAGAATAAACCGGCCAGCGCCAACGTATTTTCCGTTTTCGAGGGGTTTGAGTTCTTCGTTGCCTGTCTGTGCGTTTTTTTCAACGTTAAGCTTAGGTTGCGGCTGTGGCTTGGGTTGGTTTAATGTGGGTTGGCTTACCTCGAATGTGAAATGGCAGACTTGGGAGGGGTGTGAGATGTTAGTGGGGTGGATTAGGGAGGTTGGGGTGGGGGGAGACTGACATGAATTCCCAAAATCGGTGGATTCTGCGTCGGGGCTGCCTGCAAAGACCTTCGTGACGGCTGGGGTGACTACTATGTAGCCGGTATATGTGAAGTTTATGAGCTATATGCCGGTGGTGTTAGCTGGTTGGTCTCCCTAGCTTACCATGCCAAAACAAAAAGATACTTACACAATCTCTCTTATCCCTAGTTGGCAGTTAAACGTACGGTTTAGCATATGACGGCTTACTCGCCCCTAGTATGCTATCGAAATATCTACTCACTTCATGAGAGACCGCACATCCAGCCTAACGTGCTTCTCCGACGGATCAACTCGGATGAGATCCGAACCGAATAAAATCTCTGCATCAACTGCGGGAGACACCCCCGGCTCGCTCTTCATAGAGCCGCCTGCGAACGTCTGTATAGGATGTTCCCCGCTGAGCATATGTCATGTATAGTGTTTGTAGATACGGTGAATGCGTACCACAACACTCAAACTCCCACTCGATGATACATTGCCTGTGTCCCGCGACGTTTCAGTAAGACTTAACTTGGCGTAAGAGACAGAGAAGGCAAAAGTATTAGACTTACCGACATTGGATGGAGGGTTAATAAGCACCTTAGTCGATCAAATTCGTTGTTAGCCTTATCCTTCCGCTGCAATGAGAGAGAGACTCGAGCTCTATCTTTGATTCTGCAGTACCGTGGTGGAGGCGGTGGCTTACACGCATAGTGTAGGCTGGTTCGAGGTTTGGGAAGCCGGTGGAAGCCATGGTATCGTGGCGCTGGGAGTATACAGATAGGTAGGGGAGCAGTCTACTGTCTGGGAAAGGAAGCAAGTTTGTCGCGGTTTGTGCAAGCTGATGGCGACTAATATGCTCAATCTCGAGATGGAATGAAGGAAAAGGTGCAGAAGAGCCTTCCTCTTCCCCGCAAGCCCGCTAGTTAGTCAACGTGTCAATCGTAACACAGAAGTATCGTATATTCCTTACCCTTCACGCCTTCGATTCCGGGCAAAAGGATCCCCTTCTCCATAGTAATCTCAATTTTACAACTTGTCGCTGCATCATGACCAATATTGACTGACACTTCGATTTTTACAAAACTGGCGTATAATGCTTTACTATTATCTTAGCGTGAATTTAGCATGTTTTTTGTTCGCATCTGCGGAGTAACTTCAGAAGTGCCAGAGGGAGTTGTGTGGTTTATGGGCTACATAAACATCGCTTATCTCATAGGACGTCGTGGCGGAGTGGTTATCGCGTATGACTAGAAATCATATCCTTTCGGGGGCCTAGGTTCGAGTCCTAGCGGCGTCGACAATAACAAATTTTTTAATAATAATTTTTTTTTTAACCTCTTAACTTCACTTCTTGCATGCCGCATTAATAGACAAAATAAAAAAGTAGTCAACCCACAACCCTCCGCCCTTCCCTCCTCCTCTCCCAAACCTGAACGTAACTCTCCCCAAGAAACAGAATCTCCTTTCGCACTTCTTCTACAAACAGGTCCTGTACCTGAAACCACTCCTCCCGACTCTTATCCCTTAACTGCACTCGCCAAACCTTCTTCGGCGCCTCTCCTTCTACCGCGTCATCCTTCGCTTTCATCGCCTCATGCGTAACATTTGCAACGAGGTCGTACCACAAGGGTTCGCCGGGGTGGTGGGAAGCGGGGTCGGGCTGGACGTAAGGGGACATGTCGAGGGAACGGACAGGGAAGGTGACGATTGTGGGGTTACGTTCGTGGACGAACTTGTTTTTGGAGAAGCGTTTGATGTGGAAGATTAAGTAGGGGGGAAGGGGGTGGAGGAGGCGATAGCGTTTGCGTTGGCCGAGGAGTTCTTGGGATTTTATGCCGTCGTATTTGGAAAGGATGGTTGTGAGAGGTACCTAGACTTGGGTTAGAAAAGAAGGGGTTTGGTTGAAGATTCGACAGACCTGGGGAATGATATTCCGATCTAACTCGTCTTGAAATAATGGTGCGGCAGGTAGATCGAGAGTCAACATCAGGAACCGTGAGATGTCAACTTTGACCTCTGCCGCCTCTTCAAAACGTAGCCGATCACCTGCATCGGCCTTCGCCGTGATCTGCTGGCTCTCCACCTTTAATTTCCCTTGGAACACTTTCTGCACAATACTGCTCCCCGGCTTCGTCTTGCTGCCACCAAGTGTAAGGTGCAGATTATTTAAGAACCAGCTGAGAAAGTCGACGGGGTCAGATTGTTGAGTCAGAGTGAAGCGTTTGTTGGAGCGCAGAGAGATTTCTTGGAGTAGTTCATGTGGGGAGACGTGGGATTTAAAGGCTCGTGGATTCCAGATTTTGCGAACTAGGATGGAGAATCTCTGGACAAGTTCTGGCTTTCCCGAAAGGCCTTCTAGCATCAGGAAGTTCCGCAGGGGTGGGACATGTGCGAGAGCGTGAACGATGACATTAAAGTAGTCGTTATCCTTAATATTGTTCATCCCGACGAAACCTGCAACACATGGCCAAATTAGTCTCACCTTACAACTCTCACATACATATTACAACCCCGAGAGGTACATACCCGGGATGTATGTCTTCCCTCCCAAATCCCACGACGTCCGTGGCTCCTTGTCCAACCTACTCACTTCCTCCTTCGAGTACTTCGGATCAACCACGAACTTGATATCATCCAAGCTTTTACTCTTCACCTCATACCCCTCTGGTAACACGTATACCCTTAGGGTTTGCACGTTGATGAAAACGTGATGTTCCACCTCGAGCGCGTGAAAGTAGGCGTGAGACTTTGTTCCTCGTCCCTGATAGTACTTTCCGCAAACCAAGCAAGCGTAGACGTTGATATTGGATAGTGTGACAGAGCAGAGCTTTTCAAAGTCAAAGTCGAGGAGTGGGCGCTTGATAGTGTCGAGATAGAGGTCTGTGTAGCCTTCGGCAGGTGCGTTTTGGCGGGTTGGAGCAGTGAGGGCGGATTGCTCCTCGTCCAGCCCTATACCAGGGCTTCTGGGATCCAGCTCGGCTTCTTCTAGTGCTTCCTCTTCCTCGTCAGCAGCGGCGAGGATGTTATTGCCGCTGGCTTCGTCTCGCAAAATAGTGTGATACGAATCCCCATTCCTCAACGAACTGTGGCCATTCGCGACTTGCTCTCGCTCGATTTCGACTCGTATCTTCTTGGGTACGGGTGAGCCGACAGCCACAGTATCCTCCAAAGGCTCTTCAGCTAGCCGCTTGGTCATGATGTTGACTTCGCCAGAGTGGTGATGATATCCGTTAGGTAGAACGGATTGTATTGCTTTTGGTGACCAATCTGCTTGGCTTAGTCTGGATGAGCAATGCCGCCCTTTCGCTCGGGCGAGTGCTTTCAGAGGTAAACTAACGAGTGCAACACCCCAAGCGAGTGTGCACTATCTACTCCAAATATACTGCGAAATATTACGGAAACAGTATGAGAATATAGCCTATTTTATATGATCGAGATGTTAACACACACTATAGCCATTGTGGCGGTGTCATCATTGAAGGATGCGATACGCTTTGCATCGTGGTGCACTTGCTTGTGAAGTGCAATGTACCTCTCTGAGAACTTGCTCCAACACTTGGGTGCAGCGCAATATATGCTATTAAATACTAATAAGTAGTGGAGTCGCTTTCTAAATGTATTGATACTTATGACCTAGTATAGTATGGTATGTTAACTATGTATTCCTCAGGTTACAACCCTCACCCTAACCCACTCGGCCCTAAGGCGGATTTCCAACCCTGAATTGGACAAAAGCTGGGATGGTTGACAAGGAGGCCGCGATGAGACTGAGGTCGTGTCACTCGAAGGTGGGTATCACAGCGTCTGGAGGTTTTCCACTTTGGGAAGGAAGCGGAGAAGCGGCAGATGAGACTCTTGTGCCGGGCGGCGGAGAGAAGAAGAGGGGGGAGACGGGCGACGGGGCATTTTATATGGCCTCCCTTCGGCCCTTTTGGTGCACTCGTACGACGTGTCGATGCGAGTACGTAGTACAGCCGCTCGGGAGGTCCAATGGCCGCGCGAGAATAGCCTGGGCAACTAACTTCCGCGTCATGAGGGCCAAAAACCTTCCCCGGGGTAAGCAATCAATCACTTAGCCGTTTTTCTCGATGGTTCAACTGTACAAATACTACGGTCTTCCAGAATGCTAGTTTCTGTTGCTGGCATATTTTATGGCCCGCGAGAACCTTCCCCTCCAGAGCACGGCCTGTATGCCGCTTGTCTCGGTGCTTCTGCCTCTCGAGCTCTAAATACTTCTAGCCACCTCGACCGCACGGCCACTGCGGCACCTGGGGGATCTCTCCCCCTTCTTGCCGTTTCTCTTATAGCAGAGGTTGTCCACTACATCAACAAGGTACCCTAACCCAAACGTTCTCAAACAGCTCCAACAATCCTATACTATCTGGGAAATACACTTTTCCTCTTTACAGTGGTTCTACAGTCGTTAACTTTGATTGCCACATCGGGAACACCAGGGCCGTGAGAGGATTTGTCAGGCCCAAGAAGGAGGCGCGTGCCTCATATAAGGAGGCTGTATCGGGACAAAGGAATGCTAGTTTCTTGGAACCGCACACCCCGGAAATCTTTACAATGACGCTGGGAGATATTCCGGCCAACACCGCTGTGAGGGTAAATATCATCTATTTTGCAGTGCTCAAATATGGCATGTCTTTGGGGGGAAGCGCAATGAGCTTGACAATACCTACTTCAATTGCCCCTAGGCGCGGAAACCTACCTACAGGCTACCTAAGAGGAAATTGCGGCATTAAGAATACCACTGGCTTGAAGATCCGGATAGGGTTAATAGCGCCAACGCAAATTAAGGGAATGCGAAGTTCAACTCATCCAATATCTGCTGAGATGGGTACAAATCGCCCTATATGTGGGAGGTGGGCCAATCTTACGACTGCGAGCGCCTTCGATCCCGAAAAGTCGTTTGCAACGCTCTCAGGTAGTTCAACATTGCCTGGGAAAGGTTTTGTGCTGGATGTAATGACAACAGGGATACGTTGGAGATACCACAGGTGTTACTGAGGACGCGCCCGAAACTAAATAGCCGTAAAGCGCTTCTGGTGACAATCCTCCCACAGGTTACGCCCCGTTAAACACCTCGGTCCCCGGGCACTGAACCGATCTCTGTCGCTGACCGTTCGGGCTCTATGGAGGATAAGATGGAAACCCTGAGAGCCTACCATGATGTGTTTTCTCAGGAGCATCTCAGCTGGTAGTATTTTCAATATTCGGTCATTTGGATCGACATGCTCGTCTCTTTGGGGGCATTCTGAAGTCTAGTCAGGGGCAAATTTCTTAGTCGCAACAGACCATATTCAGGTGTCGCTCAAAGCAGACGTTGGCGGCACTGAGCTTCTACCGGCGTTGCAGGCTGCTATCGATGCGAGCGTCAGCGATTTGATGGTGGAGGTGATTGTGCTCACGGACGGAGGAGTGTGGCACTAGGAGGAGACCAGTTGGGTTTGTGCGACAAACTGGGCAGAAGTTTGAAAAGAAGGTGAGCTTCTTCTCGATAGGGGTAGGAAACGCGGTTTCCCACTAACTTGTTGGGGGGATTGCAAGAGAAGCTGGTGGATACGCGGAGGTAGTTTCCGTTGATGGCCAAGGGGGCTGGGGGAATCGGGTGGTAGCTATGCTAAACGCAGCATTGACTGTACATCTTGGCCATTTCCAAATCGACTCTGGTGGAGTGGGCAATGGTCATGCAGATGGACGGGTTTTAGATATTGGTAGGTAACAAAAATCGACATTAATCCTATAGGTCTATGCTAACCTAAAGAATTTAGCTAACAGGGCCGAGGATCGAGAAGAGATATTGCCTTCTTATCCCCTTGGGCTCAAAAGACCGGACTTTCTACAAGCTCTGTTTAGGGGCTCTCAACATTGAATCCTTTGGTATCGAGCACGGTTTTTCTTTTCGAATCCGCTTCGCCGCTGCTATTTCGAAATGCGATCAAGGCCAAGGCAACCACATCAACCGAAGAGATATTCACCTTTAGTATACCTATAATACCTCTTAGAAAGAAAGAATCAGCAGTTCATAAACTTGGCGTAGGGGCTCTTTTTTTTTTAAAGTGACCTGGAGAGGGGGGAGAGGGTCAGAGTTGGATCCATTTGGGCAGTCGGAGGGTGTAGTGCGAAAACTGAAGCTAGATCGAAGATCTCGCTCGCCACGAAGGCGAGAGATCGGGTTTTAAATGGTCTATTGCAAGGAAATGGACGAGTTTTGCTGCAGTTGAGCAAGTGCTGGGAAGCCCCTGAACAGTCGGAATGGAGCGTAGGGCACCAGTAAAATATACATGAAACAATGCTTGCGCCGGTGGGAGACGATCTCGAGCTACTGCTTCCAAGGGACACAGTAACTGAACCGCAGGTTCCTTGACCTCGCCTTTCTGAACGCGGAACCCCTGAGCTCTTGCGCGGGGCTTCAAATGAGGATGAGAGCTACTCTGACTTCGGCACGAACATGGGGGGCGACACTGGCCTCCCTGTGCGCTACCACCACCCCGAGGATCCGCTGGGCGGCGGCTCAGCCAGTGGTGCTCGAGATGGTACAACTGGTTCAAGTGATGGCGCAAGTCGCGGCCCAATGGGTGGCTCAAATGGTGGCTCAAGCGGTGGCCCAAATAGTGGCCCAATGGTGCAACGGACACCTCAGGGAGTAATACTTCCGCCCAAACGCGTTACCGCAAGATCTGGACGTTCCCAAAACAGCCGAGGACACAGGACAGGATCGCATCATACAAGGTTTTCTTCCCTTCCAAAGGTACGACGGATCACCCGACCTCTGTCTGCCAATTAGGGTCATGGAGGTGGCGCTACCTCATATCTGAATGCTCTGATAGCTATGCATATCGAATAGGAATCAGAGCTGACAAAATAGGTAATGTGCGCGATCGTACTCGCGGCGGCATGTTTCGAAAAGAGATTTCAGGCCCAGAGGGAGCTACCGTGCCCGACAGTCCAGAATGCTATATGCTATATATTCAGAGCCGATATTTAAAAAAAATAAATAAATAAAAACAAACTCTGAGCAACGAGAGCGCATGTTCGACGTAGCTAGGAAACCGGCTCGATCTCCTGCAGCGACTGTCAGGTACCACTGTAGCTCCTATATCCAAGGGTACGAAAATACTGGCTGGGTGCTGTAGCTAGGACAATTGGGTGAGTAAAATCGCCGTACTGTCACAAAGTCACATATCTAGTCCCACCCCACCCCACAACTTTGTTAGCTACTGCGTTATTATTGTATTTATGTAATTTTTGTATTTTCCCCCACCCCCCGACCACAGCAGACTAGCTGAACAAAGGAAATAAGAATAAAAAAGTAACCAAACCCCTATTTCCATGCCCCTTTACCCTTGCTCCTCACCCCCCCCCTTCCCCAGTCCAGTACCTAATACCTATTTGTTTATTTATTTTTCCCCCTAGAAATGCGAGAGAAGCGCCCCCTTAGCGCCCTGTGGATTTTTGTGATATATAAGCATGTCGTGGAAAGAAGAGGAAGAATAAGAAATAAATAAAAAAAGTCCATGTGGAAAGGGAATACAGCTTGTGATAGCGAAATTATGTGAAAGGCTAGTTGGGATTCGATAGTGAAGCTCTCCCCCTCGCGTAAGAAGGGAAAACAAAAGGGGGGTACGAAAAATAAAAAATGATAGGGCGTATTCTGGAGATTCGGCCATCTCTAACACGCCCTAGGGTCTCTGCTACCCAACAATCTCTAGCCTCACATCCCCGCCCCCAAAATCTTCCCTCCACTCCTCCCACAGCCGTTCCAACTCCCTTACATACTCCTCGTGCACCGAATTCACATACCCTTCTTCCGGCACCTTTTGCCGCTCAACCTTGATCGGTCTGCCCACTACAATATTCACGGGCCGTCTATACGGCATCATGCCGACATCGTAGTTAAACACGCCTCTGGCATGGAACAATGGTACCGTGAAGCCTAAAAGCCGCTTGACTGTCATCTGGAACTTATAGATCCAGGTGTGGTGTTGGGGGATGAGTTGCTCGTAGAGCTCGTTTTCACCAAAGGCAAGTACGGGTACTAGATCAGCGCCAGTGCGGACGGCGAGCTTGATGAAGCCTTTGCGGCTTCTGAGAACGAGTCGGAGAGTGCCAGGCTGGGCGTCGAGTGATTCGCGAGCGCCACCGACAACGATTGTTATAGCGCGGCCCGCGCCCTCACCATTGTGGCCACCCTTGGAGAGGAGGTTCTCACAGGAGACACGGGAGACAGACGCAAGGCCCATGGCGAGCAAATAATCGCGGTATATCGGGATCCGAAAGTTTGACTCCAACGTCAACAGTGTGTTCGTAATCCCTGGAAACAACTGCGAAAACCCCAACGCCTCCGTCGAAAACCCAGCAAACGCACCATGCGATATGATGCCATGTGGGTGATACCCGAAAATATACTTGCGTGTCGCAGGGAGCTCTGCAGAGCGGTGTAGTCTCGCAGGGAAATAGGAGGCGAAGAGCGACCAGATGCGCGCGCGCCGGAGGAATTCAGAGCGGTATGAAAGAGTGCCAGAGCTATGAGCCGTGGAGAGAAGGATGTAGATGAGGTAGGGGACTAGAAGGGGCCAGGTTAAAGGGATGGCGCAGAGGAACCAGAAGATGGTTAAGAAAATGGCGATGGTGAGGGTATGGAAGAGGACCATGGCGGTTTGGAGGCGGCGTTTTAGGGGGACGTTGAGGGGGGCGAAGCGGACGCTGGGAAATGGTATTAGCATAGCTCCTCTTGCTGTAGAATACGTTGCCTACCCGCTTCGACCCCACCCATCGCCAGCTCTCCGGCCGCTAACAAGAGGAGGCTTTTCCTCCCCAGTCTTGGGTTTCTCCCCCCTCGCCTGTTTCCGGCCATTTCGATTATCGTGGTGTCGGTTCGTGGCGGTCGACCTGCCGTTCCGGAGTCCTCGATGGTGACTCTCGTCGTCATCTTCATCTTCCGTCACTCCGTTATAGGGCACATCGCCGATATTCTCGTTTCCGATATCTGTGCATGCGTCCTCTTCCATGGTGCCATTAAACCTCTGTACGTTGTTCCCATAATCCCCGCCGGATGTGTCCCGCATCCGTTGTGTCTCGACAACCATATATGATCCTGACGTTTCTTTGCTGCCTTCTCCCACCGAAGAACTAGGCGCACTATTTGCACCGACCCGTGCATCTAGATCCTCTGCCACAGCATCAGCGTATGACTTCGGCTCCAGGTGTAGCTGCTCGCGCGCCTCTGGCTGCGAAGGTTCCGCGGGCTCCATTATCATGATAGAAGACCAGCGATTCTTCTCAACCGGCTCCCTAATCGAAGATTCCGCAGCCTCGTCGTCGTCTTCAAATATCCCTCGTATCCCTCTCAAGTGGATGTTATGCTGGGGTTGAGAGAATAGCGATTCCATCCCATTCCGGCAAGAGGTTTGTTGCCTCGTTGGAATGACGTACTTTGCCGATGGGGCAAAGTTGTGTTTGCTGGATGAGCAAACACGATAGACAATATCAAGTAACCGACATGAACATCGCGAAATGGGAACAATAGGCAAAATCACCCCAATAATGTCCGATAGCTAGAACAACGGCCTGTGGGGGTAATGGGGTAGACGGCGCTCGACAGTTCTTCTGCTGATTCGATTCTGGTACTGTACTACTTTGTTGCTTGAGGCTGACTCTAGCTTAGAAGGCCCGGAAAGCCTCCCCATCAACAGCCCACCAACAACAATAGCATGAACACGAGAGATATAACCAGCCATGCCTCTCAACTACACCGCCGCCCCTTCCTCTCGCATTACCAAACCCTCTGCCCGCAACCCCCTCACCCGCCATTCCGCAACCTCTCCCTTCTCCACCCACGCGCGCCGAAAACCCATTCGACGCCCCAAATCCCACACCACCTCTCAAGACGATGACTGTGACAGCGATCCGTCGCTCCCCACCTCCCGACTCCCTGATACTGGCCTCCCTGCCCCCCTACCTTCGTCCCTCCCCAACACCACCGTCGCCTCCGCCCTTCCCTACATCCATAGCACCATGTTCACACCCTTCCCCGAGCGCGCAGCCGGCATGTCCAGCACTCGCATTGCCGAAGTCCTCAATTTCCGGCGAGCCCTACCGCCGATTGTGACGGTGTCGCATGTACATGCACTGCTAAACGCACCGACCAAAACGGAGAGGGAGATCGTGGGGTTGATGCGAGAAGGGGTGGTGAGGAAGATCGTAGTTCCTGGGCGGGGGACTGGGGTGGGGGAGGGGCTGGTGTTGGTTAGGGAGTGGGAGAGGGTTATTATGGAAAGTAAGGAGTTGGGCGAGAAGATTAAACGTTTGTTGTCGTTCACTAGCTATAGTAGTTGATGACTCTAACCCCACTTGCAGAAGCGCTCCTCCTCCACCTCCGCACCAAACCCACCGCCCTCACCCTCCCCCAATCGCTCTTCACCCCTACCGACGCCACATCCCTCCTCCATGCTGGCTTCCTCACCTCCTCCACACAATCCTGGACCACCACAGACGTGTATTCTCAACCGTCCCCTTCCCTCCTCGGGACCCTCACCTCCCTCTCCCGCACCGCCACCACCGCCGCATCCGGCACTCTCGCCGCCGTAGGCGGCCAAAACGCCATCCACAACTCCGGCGGAAACGTCGGCACCAATCTCACAAACCCCACCAACACATCCGACGAATTCCACTTGACCCTCCCCACCACAGGCGCCTACCTCCGCCTCCTTACCTCCGCACGCTCCCACCTCCTCTCTCTCCTGGGCAAATCCCCCTATCGCGAAGCCCCCCTCTCCCTCCTTCGCGAGCGCTGGGACGGTGGTGTCGCCGACCCAGCGCGCAACCAGCGCAAAGCGACCGATGTGCTCCCGGGCAGAACCAGGAAATGGCGCGTTTTCTTCGGGCTGGAGTTTGAGTGGGTGCTGGCTGAGTGCGTTGGCGCGGGGCTGGTGGAACTTTTTGAGACGGGGAGCGTGGGATTAGGCGTCAGGGGCACGGGGAAGAGAGGGTGAAATGTAAAAGGGTGGGAAGGCACTGGAACCACCGCCGGACGGTGTTGTGTACATGTACATATAGGAGGGTTAGAACAATCCACTCATCTCATTTCTGCACATGCTAATCACCAATATAGTTTATTCCCAAGTGTGTGGGGTGTGCACGTACATACACCCGCTTCAACCCCATCTAAACAACCACCACCACCAATCACCAGTGCGCAATAACCACATTTAGAACTAACTTTTTTTTAGCCCGAGTAAAAAAAACTTTAAGCCCCTCCTTCGCCCCCCCCCCATAAAAATAGGTTTATAAAACGCATAACGCCCCCCAACTAGCAAAAAAAAAAAATTCCGGGTTTCCCCCGCCCCAAAACAAAGTGAAGAAAGGAGAAGGGAGAAAAAAAAAATCCCCTCATGAGTTTTTTTTTTTGTTAAGTGGATGAACTTAATGATAAACCCTTCTTTTTTTTTTAAAAAAAAAAAACCGCTAGTTAACTCGAATCTCGAGTTAATGTTGAGAAAGAAAGAAGGAAAAAAAAAAAACCTCGCGCCATCAATGCCATTTGACGTTATTAAAAAGGACCTATAGGGAGAAAAACGTGAACCCCCTAGTATTTTTATAGCCAGTGTCGCCAATTCCCGTACGGGGGTGGTTGCACTAACTGAGGGGGGAAATAAAGGAGAAGGAAGAGAAAGAAAACTAGCCCTCGCCGTCCTATCAGAGGAATGCGAGAGCCTACAATCTCGGACACTCTCCTATAGGTGCCACAATGGCTTCTTCCTCCTCCTTTCCGCCGTCCTCTGCCCTTCGCTTCCCAATCCAATTCGTAAACAAACTCACATCTCTCGCAATCTCTTTTGGGATCTTTGTCCTCTGTGCCATCGACGGCAGCCATCCTCCGGCGTCACTGCATGTGCACATCAACCACTCCACCTTGCTCTTCGCATCTAGGGGGTCGTCATCCCGCGCATGTAGAACCCGTACTCGCTCTACCGCAACGTATTTCGCCACTATAGCGCCGTCATGGAGGGTGTGTGCAGGTATGGTGCTCCCCGGGAGGAGATGTGTGTCTGTGAGAGGGAGGGATATTACAATGAATTCTGCAGGACCGATTTCGGCGTGGATTATGAGGAGAGGGAAGATGCGGTCTTTGACCATGCCGGGGAATCCATGGCAGATTTCGTATACTGGGGTTGAAGGCGGGTTAGCGATGTGGGCAAGAGAGATTTTAGGGCATAGAACGCTCACTGCTCATATGGACGTCCGCCCAGGTTTCGCCCCTGAAGCCAACATCAGGTGCACCCTCCCACTCCAGCAACTGCTTTGCCCACTTGATACTCGGCGTCATTTTCATTTCGTTCTCCGAGTGGTCTCTCTTGAGGTAATTGAAAAACTCCCCATAAGATGCCGTGCCATCTGCTGCCTCGTTAATATGTACGCTCTGCCTGGCAAACCAGTGTTCCGTGGCCTCTTTAGGGTCAAGCGGGGGGAGAAATGTATCCGATGCACTACTATTCGTCCCCGTGACAGGAACTTGGAAGTGGGCGGGCTTCAGCTTGCGGTGGTAGATTTGCACGTCGTTCCCGTGGACTTTCCTCACTTCCTTGAGCCGCCAACCCTTGCCATGGCTAGTGACCTTACCCTGCTCTTCGGGCAGGAACCTCAAGGAGAAATGGACGGCCTGACGGATCGCCTCTTTGAGAAATTGATCAAAGGCCGGGCGGCTGTGGGTTCTGTTGGCAACGTCACCGAAGGCGGGGTGCCACGGGATTGTGTTGTCTTTAATGGAGCGGGGAGTGAGGCGGATGAGCCGTTCAACGGGCTGGTGGCCGGCTTGCATGGCTGCACTGCAGGAAATCGGTACTGGTGCCGCTGGACAGGAAGACAGAGGCGGTGATCGTGGTAGTAATACAGCGGCAGAAAGCTTCGATGGAGCACCGAAATGTGCTGGAGAGGGAGAGGAGAGGTGCGAGAATGGCCGGGGAGACGCACGCCGAGAACCGGTCTGGCTTAAGCTTTTGCTAAGCTTTCTGGCCAAGCCGCGTTCATGCAGGAGCATGTATCTCGTATGTATGTGGGTACCGAGTCCTCCGTACATGGTGCAGAGTGCATTCTCACCAACACGCCGCGATGGGTGCTCCTTGCTACCAAGTATCAAGTCTGCACTGCTGCGCGAGTCCGTGCAATGCCCCGCGCCCTCTCCATTCACCCGCATTACGGAGGATTGCCAAGTAACACAGGCTAAATGCATGTCTCCGAAGGTGCCTAGCGTGCATTGTCGCACAGCCCACAGCCCACAGCCCACAGCCCTCATCCAACACCGACTCCGCGAACATCGATCGATGCTGCTACCAACTCCATCATTCATTGCGGACCCTCTTCCTTGGGGTATCCTTGGGGCAAGCACCCCCGTACTCTAATTGCTTTGTATACACTCCGTACAATACAACTATCAAGTGCTCCGTACGCCCCATCTGCTCATATCTCGAACCCTTAAGAGGTAAGTGAGAAGGATTTAATCGCCTGCCTGTTTGTTTCTGTGGGTCCGTCCCCTCTTTGCCCTTCCCATACTTTCTCGTATCCCCAGTCGCGCATTCCGCCTGCCCATCTCATTTTGTTTGGTCGTAGCGAGACTCAGGAGTGTGGTGTGCCGCGCCCTTGTCATTTTGATTTGCGCTCTCTGCCTTCTAGGGTTGGGGATATGAACCATATCGGGTTGATTTGCCTATTGCGCCCGCCCGTTTGATGCCACATGTCGAAGCGTCGTAGCGGGGCATGTTCATATTTAATTAGAAGCCTGAATTTGCAGACTTTGTACAGCTGTTATATTTCTGCAGTACCAGTGCGCAATGCGCCTAGTTTTCGAGTAAATCCTGAACCCATCGACCATAGATAGCCTGCATTACTCCCAGAATGGAGACTTGTTTGACTTGGCAAAAGTTCAGAACATGCAGTGCAGTGATAGATGGCACCTAAACCTCCCCCTGCCGGAATTGTCGTCCTGTGTTAGCAATAACGCCTTAGTTCTCGCCTCAGAAACCTTGCAGTATCAGTATATCCACCCCTGAATCCTTCTGCGACTCAATTGTTCCTAGATTGGCCAGTCTACCGCCGCCCACAGGAGGATGGGAGTATTTCCCTGTAGTATCAATATCCAACCACTACATGCTATTCCTCACCCAACGCTCTTGGATGATGGGGAAGACGATGTCACAGGCCCGCCATGTATCCTACGTAAATGCCTTGTGAGGTTGTCGTTTCTCTGAAACGGTTTCGTTGCAAATTCGCACTCCGGATGCGGGCATGGGAACCCCCTCGTTTTGTATATCTCTTTGTGCACGCTGCTCTGGTGACGGCGGAGGTCTTTCTGAAGACTGAACGTCTTAGGGCAGTCGGGGCAATGAGCGTTTTTGGAGTGGCATTTTGCATGTTTCCTGTTTGATTATTTGGCAATTAGTTTCACTGGCGATCGTTGTGCATATGAGATACAGGTGGGGAGGGGAGCTCTTAGTGGACTCATACGTTAGGTCGCATTTCCTGTCGTAAAACTTCAGGCACTTAGGACATTGGAAGCGCGAGCCGTCTTGGTCTGGTTCTGAGAATCCGCCGCTAGGGCTATTTTCCGTCGAGATTCCGCTTGGGTCCGTCGCAGAGGGTGTGTGCCCCGCGTCGGGCATATGGATCTCTGGTATCTCTGGGAATTGGGGGTTCGGTAGTCTGTAAATATAGGAATTCGGGTCAGGCATATCGACGCCCGGTATCTCATTGGGGTGGGAGCCTGAGAGGCTTGGTGGGCCATATCCCCAATTTGGATTAGCTGTCTGTAGGGGGGCGGCGTTGAAATGGACATCGGTCATCTGAGGGAGACTGTCGTAACTCTGAACGCTCGAGTACACGTCGGTTGGTTCTTGGGGTGTGTCATATGCTGTATTGCTATTAGCCATCTGTTGTAGTAGGGCTAAAGAATATAGATGAGAAGTCATCCGAAGCCGAGTGTCATACCATAAAACGAGTTTGCGGGCGACTCTCCAACACTACCAGGCGAGAGGCTCGGCAAAGGATATGGCAGATAGCCGCTATCATTACCAACTCCGCCAGGGGTTGTAGGAATTTGTGAAGTCATGTGCGGAACTTCTGTGGATTCTATAGTAGGTATCACACTCGCTTCATCTTCCTGCCAATGGACTACATCGTAAATCTCGTCCCCGTGTTCGTCTTTCATGTAAGGTGTCACCCAGGAAGAATCATCTAGGGCAACCCCGTTATCACATCCCTCTGTACCAGACCCTTCAGCACTCGTTTTCGATAACGATTAATTAAGGGGAGTGACGGAATCCTACCTTGCTTAGTATCCGGTAACGGCGCCGCGTTGGTGCTGCCGTGCCCCCCACTAAACGTTGTGGGACCCGTTGGTGTGCTCAGGTCCTCGGCGGGTTCGGACGGTCCGCACAATGTTGAGTTCATTCCCTCATCTACTAAATCTGGGTAAATCTCCCGAACCTCCCCTTGGGATTTGGAGCCATCAAGCACCATTTCCCAACCCGTCTCCTGATGTGAAACATCAGAGTAATACGCTAAACCTGACCTGGCGTATGTCTTCCTACTTAAACTCGCCTTCCGCCAGAAACTTCTTGCTCCGTCGAGTAGGCCCCCTTTCCGTGGTGGGGTCAGCTCGTTGTCGTGTTTGGGGGGAAACGAAATGGTGGACTCTAGCAATTCCGTTTGGTGGACTGGCGCGTATGGCATCTCCATCGGCCACTGCCTTGCGGGAGCAATGCCCCGGTGAGCCACGGGCTCCGAGGTGGATAGGGAAGCCTCGAGGTCCTGTTGTCGTCTTGCCATGCACCTTTCCCGGCGAGACCGCACTGATATGCAGACCATACATGGGAAACAGCAGATCCAGGACAACGCGAAGCAGACCGCCCTGCTCAGCGCGCCGAAGAAAGCCCCCACGGAAGCCATGATGTGAAAAATACGATGAAAGGAGAGAGAGTGGAAAACAAGCGGGCAAGTCAGAGCTGGACCAGCGGCGTCTGCAAAGCAAGGGAAAACGAGGGATCGCTTCGTAGGAGGCCACGAAGCAGAAAAGAGGGGATGATAAGAGCCAGAACGAAGGGACGTCGTCACAAGGAATGGTGGGCAGTGCTGACATATATAAACCCGTGGACAGACACTGAGAACCCCTAACCCTCCGCATTGGGGGCCAAAATGGGAGGGCGTCGGCTACTCAGCCAACGGGGTGGTGTGCGTGTGCAGCGGAATGGGGGCCGAAAAAGGCGACTTGGTGCTGCTCGGTGCGCCGTAGCGCATAGCACTACCGAGTGCGGCTGCAGGACTGCAGGATCACGCTGTTACGGTTACACAGGCGGCGCAGTATGCAGAAAATAGACGCATAACTGAGCCACGAGCAGCGGCATGTCGACTCGTCGATTCCAGCCTATCTCAGCGCGCTGCACGGCGCCGCTCATGGCTGACGAAACCTCGCGCGTTTTACTAAGTACAGGACTGAACGACCTGGGGCAGAGGGCGGGGTGGATGGGATGCCCAGCTGCAGATGCTGCCAGCACAGAATCACCGTCCCTCACCAACACGTCGCTATAACACGAGTCGGTCTATATTAGAGGCCGAGATATAGAGGCCAAGATATACAGGTCTACACAGCACCCCGCTTCCAGCCAGGGTGACAATCAGTACAACCCCGCCAGTTTCAGAATATTATATCGGTGGAAAAACGATCTGTTCCGCTTCCCGAAAATATCTGCCATGTTTCTCAGTTCCTCTTCAATCTGCACGAGCCGAGCGAGGCAGGAAAAACTTACACATGGGTATGGTAAGCAAGCAGACGGCGACTTGCACACTTGCGATAATGTAGAACGTCCTGCTTATGCCAGACTGCAGGAGCCAGTCGTACGCGCTCCATGTGAGTCCAAAACTAAAGAAGTTCTTGAACATCAGAAGACACGTGAATGCCTCCACAGCGATCTCTCCTGTTTCAAATGTCAGTAATGTGTGCCCATTCAGGTAGTGGGTGTTATTACAGGGGGGAGGGGCTTACGGTGGGCGTCAACAACGTACAGCGCGCTTGCCACGGCGCCTAGCACCATACCCATAACCTCCAATGCAAAGAAGAAGTCAGGCCAAAACCACCCATATTTAATCACCTTGTCCGAAGTGACGCCAAAACCATATAAACCAACACACCCAACAATCATCTGCGGGATGACTAGAATCAATCGGAACTCTGGTTCGTAAATCCCCTTATTTTTCAGAGTGAGCCACTTGGCGGACCAGTCGGAAATTACACCTGCCAGAACAAAGCCTAGCACTGCTCCGACGAAAGCGCCGGAGTAAAGATAGCCAGTTTGTGCCTCATCGAAGAATAGAGGGGGACCAAGGAAGATAGCAGCGAGAACAACACCGATTAAAACGGTCCAACCGATGAGGGTCCCTTGAATGAGACAAGCCTAATTTTGGATGTTAGGTCCGTAGCCTATGGATGCTGGGATACAAAGATTGCTTACCCATAAGATAGCCGGGTGAAAGAATAGTGGAAATGGTCGAAATAGTAACTTGAGAAAGCTCTCGTCTGTCTTTCGGCCATTAAACGGAAGTAAACTCCTTGCGAAGCTTACTTTCTTTGGCGGGACAGCCCTCGCGTGATGGGCTCTCGGGGGCTTCTCTGGCGAGTCATTGCCAAAGCTATCTGTTGCTGGAAAGGCCTCAGTATCTTGGGTCAGACGCCTTTGCTCTGTATCCTCTTGAGGGCCCCCGAGCGAACCCTCACGAGGGGTGTTCCCACTACCTGGGAGTTCAGATGCAGTATTCCCACCACCTGGCGCATCATGTAATTCATGTGCTTCTTCGAATCGCCTCCGGCTATGGAAGTCATCTGTGGAACAGATATCAGTGTTTAAATGAGCTGACCGTCGGTAAGCAGTCTCGGGTACAAAGAAGAAGACCAATGGCAGGATGACTCCGGAAAATATTGCGACAAAGTAGAAAGGCCAGGGCCAGCCTAGAGAATCCGTCATTTTACCGACAATGACGGGGGTGAAAAAGGCACCTCCAAACAGAGAGAGATTCGAAAGCGCCATGCGCTTGCCACGTTCCTAGTAGGATCCGTGTTAGCTATGTGCTAGTTGAGGTATCGTCAGTCGGCGAGTAGCTTACGTGCACGAAAAACAAGTCGCCGACACTGGCGTTTACCAGCGCCTCAAATGGTGCCACGGCCACTCCCTGAATAACGCGAGCCCACAACAGGGAGTTGTAACTCCTGCTCCGCCCCGCCCAAATACTACCAACGACCAAAAGAAGAGTTCCAAGCAAGTATAGATGCCTCTTCCCCCAGACTCTAGCCGATGCGACAAAGAGCACGCCCGCAATACCACAGCCGCAGAGATGATAGCCGGTAAGAAGCGCAATTTGGGTGAAGTTTTTACGGAAATAGAGTGTGAATGTCACGGTATTTGCTGCAAGGATAGGTCCCAGCGTAGCAGCCATGACGGAGGCAACAGACAGAATTACGAGAACGAGGTCGCGTTTCCATAGTGGCCAGTTCTACAGTATCGCGCAACGGTCAGCAAGAGCTTAAACTAGTTTGGGGTTGGCGGAGGGACGTAGAGAGGAGCGGGGGGACAGGCCGGACATACCAGAGGGTCGTTAGGGTCGTCGCTGGGCTGCGGAACTAGAATGATCGGAATTGGCCCAGTACGGTCATATTTCAGCTCCAAGCCCGTGTTGGGCTCATGCGACCTGCTCTTATCATCGAGGACGTAGGATGTTCCTATAAGGTTGCGTCAACCGCGGTTAGTTCTATGGCAGCGTGGCCTGCCGACAGGGCTTACCAGGAACGGACTCGAAATGCGTGTCCTCCAGTATGCCCAGCCCCATGTTTGAGGATGTCTTGATCGCGGAAGCACTGAGGCTCTGTAAGTCTCCTGTTCTCGTATGTGTCTCTGGGATTAAGGAATGTGCATCACGGGCGGATGGATCTGTTCCACTTTGGGGCCACAGGATTCTTAAGACCTCGCGGTCAGGGCGTGCGACGCGGCAAGTGCCGAGGAGCTGAGCCTGGAACCACCAGGTCGAGTTGCGTGGCCCGGATTGGTGGTGATTTGCAGCGGGATGCTTTGGTCGCAGAAAATTTCAACGTCGATCATTAACGCTGGCTGTATTAAATGCCCCAGACTGGCCATTGGCTGTCTGTGGCAGATGAAGTCCGTCCGTCCTGTTATTTGGACAGCCCCCAGCCGGGCAGCAACGGGCAAGATTCAGCCAGAGATGCCCTTGTGTTTGGGATGCTGTGGGACACGCCAAGCACCTCGACGTGTTCTGCGTCGCATGTGTGGATCGCCCACCGAGCCGCGGTGAAACCTCACTTTGGCCATCTCGCCACCGTCCGCATGAAAGCCACTTTACACTCATCTCATATCAGCCATCGGAGGGGCCGGTTACCTGGAGTTCTGGGATAGCACCATGTCCTGTTCCGATATTTTACATGCATCGCAGAGTGTAGTGTACTTGTATGTGCGGAGTGCATGCCTACTCATATCTCCCGGAATAGAAATAGATGCTGAGCACAGAGTAATACGTACTGTTGTACCGTTATATGCATTCGCGGCGTGTGCTCTCACGCCGCCCCCTTTCTTTCTCGCGGTCGGGTCGACCAACGGTTATGGCGTAGGGAGGTGCATGCTTGCTTGGTGCACCGCCTCAATTCTCCCCAAACGCCTGCCTGGCGAAGCGTGGAGGTGTGTCTCGAGATACTCCACACTCAGCTACTCTAGATCTAGATAGTGCATTTCACAAGTGAGATCTCTCTCGAGGGGATTGGTTGATGGGCGCTGTCCCACAAAATCTTGGCCCAGATCAAATCGGTTGAGGCGACAGGGGTCGACGTCCTTCTTCCTGCTTCCTGCTCCTTTGAACATCTTCCGTTTTCCGAAAGTTAAATACGTTGCCCTCATTCACGTCAGCTTCCAACTTCACTATTCCGCGCTGTCCATCCTTCCAAATCCGCCATCTCCCCGTGGATTATCACGCTCGTTCAGACCGGAAACAATCTGCTTAGTATTTTTGCCTCTTCATTGCAATTCAACACGTCAGGATGAAGCTCTTTATGTCTGTGATTGTCGCGGTGCTGGCACCTCTAGCGCTCGGCCAGTCTCTTGGAGAGATTCCCAAGTGCGCTGTATGTATAGATTCCGCATCCTTTCTCTAGTTCCGCCTACTGTTCACCGTTGAAGTTTCGGCCGCGTCACTTTCTTGATGTCGGCTGCAGATGATGCAGCTAGATTGACTCTCGGTGTAGCAAAGCTGTGTAGCGGCCAGTCTCAGCTCGACCGGCTGCAATTCCATCGACGTGAAGTGCTTTTGTAGCGCTAGTTCATTCATCTCTCATATATCGTGTTGTATCAAATCGGAATGCGACGAGAGCGACCAAGAAGGTGAGTTCCGAACGATCCAAGGCCCTGCAATATCTGCTAACTGCTACGAGAAACCATTAAATACGCTTCCAACATTTGTGCTACGTGCGTAGAGAACACACTACTACCCCATATCAGCCATAGCTAAGTGTATGAGCAGCGTCCAGGTAACAGTGCCTACCGACATCGACTCGGTCTGCTCAGCCGCTAGTGCTAGTAGCACCCAGTTATCCCCTTCATCAACCGGGCTATCTTCCAATTCTTCGGCCACGTTTACTTCAAAGCCTACAGGTAACGCCCAATAATACTTTCATCACGTTTACCCTCGATAATTTTGAATCCCCCAAGAAACTGACGAACGATGCGCTTTAGGGTCGACTACATCAGGGGCGACCGCGATCCCCACTACCGGCGCCGCCGCCCAATTTGTTGCTTCGGGATTAGGTCTCGTTGGTGCCGCCGCTGCTGCTTTGGCGCTGTTGTAGCCCCCCTTAGGAGGAATTGTGAGGAGAATTTTGCAGGCCGTTGGGGGACTGGGGTTACGTGTGGAGGGGGTACTCGTCAGCTTTCCTACAGCGGGGGAGAGACCAATATTTTTTAAAAAAAAGCGCAGCTCACTAGAGCCAGTCTTATAATATTTGTGTTTAGTAGCTTTATTTCTTTAGACCCATATTTAGCAGTACCGAATGATTGGCCTTATCCATATTGAATAAACAGGTTGCTGAAACCCATTTCCAAGCCTGCCGGTACACAAGACTGAACAGCCCGCTAACATGGAACTTGCGACTGGAAGTAAAAACCAAAGAGGCGACAATATGGCAATAACCCATACCTCGACGATAACCCAGGATACCAGTGGTCCTGACCGAAGCTACGGCCGAACGAAGAGAGTAATGACGAGGGATATCTCTGCAGTTCTTCACCTCCACCAGGCATACACTATAGGGCCGACTAGTTCCATGCGGAAGCCCTTGTGTGTGGTTGATTGATGGTTGTTGTGGCGAGTGGAGGCACTGCTCTGTAACTCCAGTACTCGGGTGACCACAATATAGCCAACTCCGGCAACATCCTTTAATCAAATCCAAGTCATATGCGGATAGACCCTCTCACACCATCAACCCGGCAACAAGTACCGACAGCGCGCCCACCACCAGGGCAGCAAACTGTGGGCTCACCATAAACCGGCTTGGTGGAGACGCCAAGGCGGGAGAGAGCATGAAAGTGGGCGCTGAGGACGCTAGTTGGTGTTAGTGGAAGACCTACTCTGCGTTTAGCTGGGAAGATGGGAATTTGTGCTTACTCATTCGCTTGTGTCGGGATTCAGTGTTTTGTTCTTTAGCAACAGCGACAGCGAGGAGGGAGAGGACGAGGGTGGATAATAGCAAGAAGACTAGGGAGGTTTGCTTGCGGGACAGCGGGGTTACCGTAGCCATGCTGCCTGGGTATCGGGGTGTTACCGCGAAGTATTTCGGCGGAATGTATCGGCGACAACCCAAGCCAGAAACCAACAGAGATATAGTAATACAGTGGACTGACCAGAGGTAAGGGAAATGGAGGCGGTTTGAGAAAGAGCGGTCAAAGGTCAAGGCCGACTTATAGGGAATCTCTCGTCAAGCAGCAGTCCGTACTACTGCCGTATTGCCCAAAGACCCGGTGGGGCCCGGGAAACTGGATCGGAGAATGGCCCATTCATATACCGCGAACAGAGGACGAGCAGCACGAACAGATGCTGACCACGCGCGCGTCTCTCCGGTACGCTAGGGATCCGCTATCCTATTGGGAGCATGGCGGTCCATTCGGGTCTGGTCTGGTGACTAATGACTAACCGCTCCTTAAGGCCATCACACCCGTGGTCTCGGACACGTCCCCAGCTTCGATCCGAGGTTACATAGATAGCACAGGGCTCGACGGAGCAACCACTCCGACTCCGCCGTTCGAGCAGGAATCTACGAAGTACGAAGTACGCTTACTACACAGCAGGCACGGCTCAAGAGAGTACAATATGCAATATACAGAGACGGAATACAGGATTGATGTGTGTGTGTGTGTGTGTGGGTGTACAGAGCATGTTGCACAACACCCCGTAGGCGGACATCCATGCCAATGCGGATCCTGTCCAGGACGAGGACTCTGTATACTCTGTATATATGTGGTCCTGGATAACTCGCACTTTGCTCGCCAGAGCCTCCATCATCTCCCACCTGCTGCCAGATTCCAGAAAGACCGGCTTCATGTAAAACACGAGGCGGTGGCGCACCGTTGCATGCACTAGCCCCTCGACGGCCAACATCCCGCACATCATACCTCCGCATACCTCCGCATATCTCCACATACCTCATGATCGTCGTCCCTTGTGTCCCTTGCGGCAAGCACAGTAGTAGCATTCCGTCTTTTTAGTTAGCACGAACCACCTGCAAATAGGCACAATTAACTACCAGGCAACGGTGCGGCGCTTGCAAAATTAGCGAGGAATCAAGCCCACTGTAACTCGACCCCAACGCCGCGTTTTCGCTCTTTCATCTTCCCAATCCTTTCATCCTCTGCATGGTATCTTCTTAGCAGTGCGCGTGCAGTCACCCTTGGATAGCCGGACCTACTGTTGACCTTTTTTGTATCGCCTTCTCCAGCGCGCATAGACCTTAACCACCATCCGTTGGCTCATGACCTTGAAGAGGCTTGTAATAGGCTGCGATGGGGAACGTCAGCAGCAGACCCGATGATGGGGCAGCACTCTATTTGAGGGACCAGAACCGACGTATGTATCCTTCGTCATATGGGGGTCGAGGAGATCTTATTCGGGTTTTGACATTTCGGTGTATGCAGTGTCCCTCGCTTCACTCAATATCACTAATTCGCGGCGACGAACGTTGCTCAACATCATCCCAAACTCGTTCCCGAGTACAAAGGTTATAGCAAAGCGAGACATAGGCGACGATAGCGTAGTAGAATACATACAAGTATGCTCTTTCGCCATTCGTGGCACGGCTCCTTGAGGCACATAGGCTAACCCCACTACCCAATGTAGGACCCAGACCCAACCGGGGCATCACCAACTTTCCTCCTCCGCCTCAGCAATGACGACGAGCTCAATTTCGTCTTCACCTTTATCATTCGGCAGAGCCCTAGCACGCAGCCGGGCAGCTCCATCGCTAGCAGCGCCACTATTACAACCGGCGCAGCAAATAACACAGTCATTAATGGCCTCACATATATCTTCGCATCTAACCACCGAGAGCTGGAGAATCTTGTTACTCGGGAATTTCACGCCGACCCAAACCTCCACAAGAATTCTAATGTCCAATTGGTGGGGGACTTCACAACCGGAGGGGGTAGCGCTGTGCAGTTCGATTGGTCTTGGAAGTGGAGGCCTCCAAAGCCGCAGGAGGACAAGGGAGGAGGCTGGCGGAACAGCTGCAGTGTATGTCAATCCCTAATATTGTCGAAATTGTTCACCAGAAACGCTGATGTTCAACCTACAGTTTGTAGAATATGACCAACGCGCGCACCGTTTGAACACACTCGCCAGTTTCTCCTTTTGGGTTCATAGTGAGTTCTGCCTATACGGCTTATGGAGCACTGAGGCTAATTAGTCCCGGTAGACGCGCAACGGGCGACGGCCACCGTGAAACCCGTATCACCACGGTTCGAAACGGCCACCCTTCCCAAGCTCCGCGCATCTTCGTCACAATCAGTTGGTTCTCAAGCGAGCAACTTGGAGGCCCAGGGGGACATGGCAGATCCACCATCACCAGATGACACACTGGTCGAGAATGGATTGGGGTCAATTCAACCATCAGCCCAAACTGCGCTCCCTGTGAACGTCGATATTTCTTGTCAGAGACCGAATGACGACACGGCCATAGTTGAAGACGGTCCTCTATTCCGTGCGACAATGAAATCACTAGAACAGAAAACAGGAAACATGCGAACGAAAATGAAAAAGGTCTTGAAAAGAGCTGAGGCTGCTCAACAGGCTCAACTAGAATGCAATGAAGCAGTATCTGCATTCATGGATGCTCTGCGAGAGGCTGCAACCTCAAACGCGAATGCGGTCAAGCCAGCTCTAGAACACTACTTTGATAAGATCGCTAGAGAAATCCTTTATTATGAGAAGCAGAATACTGTCAACATGCAGAAGCTGATTATCGACCCTTTGACCAAGTTATACACTATCGACATCAAACAGGCAGAGTCAAAGAAGAGGGATTTTGAGGAAGAGAGCCGAGACTACTATGCGTACGTCGGACGGTATCTCGGCCAGCGGCAAGATTCTCTAAAAGAGAAGAAGCGAGCAGAGAGCGATTCTAAATATCAATCCAAGCGGCGAAACTTTGAGCTTAAGCGCTTTGATTACTCGTCTTTCATGCAGGATCTACATGGCGGCCGAAAGGAGCAGGAGGTCTTATCGCAATTGACAAAGTTTGCCTACACCCAGGCCAAAACCTATCTCAGTACATCAGTGAAAGTCCAAGAGATGATGCCACAGCTAGAGGCACTTAATCATGAAGTTAAAGAGGCGGATAAGGAATACCAGTTCCAGAGAACAGAGAGAGAGGAGAAGCGCAGGGCCCTTGAAACGAGCAACAAGACATACATTGAACCGGAGGCAGTCCAAGCACCCCTCATACCTCCTAGTACTTCTGGAAACAATGGCAGCTATATCTCAGATGCTGAACTCAGTCGAGCTGATAGTACTTCCTCAACTGTGAGAGGGGCAACGACAACAGCAGCACCTGCAACAATGCCTGAACATGGGTCCTTAGCAGTACCAACTTCGAAGAGTCAACTATCCAGCTCGCCAGGGTCACAGGGCTCACCTGGGGTGCCTATGTCCAGCCCGCAAAACAAGTTCAAAGGCATCCGTGACTTGGAGGAAAAGGACTATAGTAGCATCGCCGCGTCCGAGAAGTCTATGGGTGAGCATCGCAAAGAGGGTTTACTTTGGGCACTCAGCAGGCCTGGAAGTCACTTAGACCCAAAGGGGTTAAATAAACAAGCTTGGCATAAGTAAGTCCTAGTAATTTAGTTGTTTTGAATTGATAATGACTATTTAGATTCTGGGTCGTTCTTGACCAAGGTCAACTGTCCGAGTATAGCAACTGGAAGCAGCAGTTAGATTTGCATATGGACCCGATTGACCTTCGCATGGCGTCGGTTCGGGAAGCTCGGAATGCTGAACGACGATTCTGTTTCGAGGTCATCACACCACAATATAAGCGAGTTTACCAGGCCACGTCCGAAGATGACATGAAGAGCTGGATCATGTCTATCAATAACGCACTACAAAGTGCGATGGAGGGTAGAGGAAAACCAACAGGGTTTAATTCTTCAGCGGTCTCCAGTGGGCCCGCTGGGCGGGGCATTGGCTCCATTTTAACCGGCAAATCGCCGTCTCACGGGGGACCGCATTCACAAAACCCCTCTTCTTCCGCATCAAATAGTGTTTTCCGGAGGACTACGGTCGGAGCAAGGCCGGCATACATTCGGAACACCAGCTCGACATTTGAAGACTTCCCAGAGATGCTATTGCAGCAGGTTCGTGAAGCCGATCAAGGAAATTGTTGGTGTGCCGACTGCGGATCTGGATTGAAAGCTGAATGGGTATCCATCAACCTCGGAATCGTTTTGTGCATCGAATGTAGTGGCATTCACCGCTCACTTGGCACGCACATCTCAAAAATTAGGTCCCTCACGCTCGACACCAAATCCTTCACGACAGACATTGTAGAGCTACTACTCCAAGTCGGTAACCGCGTGTCAAATATGATCTGGGAGGCAAAGCTTGATAGCGTTAATAAGCCGAACCCACACTCAACTAGAGAACAACGTCTCAAATTCATCACTGCAAAATACGTTGAAAGAGCCTACGTCCGGCCGATTTCATCGGCACTACCTCACTATTCAACACCAGATGATGCCTTGCTTGCGTCAATCAAGAAAAATGACGTGCAAGGCGTTCTCTCCGCTCTTGCCCTTAGAGCCAACCCAAATACTCCTGACAAATCCCGGGGCACTCATCCCGTCTTCCTTGCTCTCGCCGCTGCCGACCCCGCTTCTCCACAATCCCCTGTATCCTCACCTACTCGTCCAGGCACCCCTGGAAAGGTTGTTGCATTCCCCATTGCTGAACTGCTCGTCCAGAACAGTGCTGAGATCCCTACAACCATGCCTGCCTTCCCGCTATCGCCATCCGCAAAACTCTACGTTGAACAAAAGGCAGGCCGCACGAGCGCCAGCGGCGACACTGTCGGTGCACTGCCGGTAATCGGCCCTAAAGAAGAGCTATCACCGGCAGACAAGCAGAAAGATAGGGAAGCTAGATTACAGAAGAGAGTCTCCGCTGGCGGTAGACTAGCAAGAGCACCTCCGATAGACCGGTAACGATATATATATATATATATGTTTACGGCTGTTTCTTGCAAATTTCCTTCCTGTGGGGGGGAAAATAGTGTAGAACAGGAATTCAATGGGCGGATGCTAGTGTCGACAAAAACCCTCATTAACGCACGATATTAGCACGTTTACCTTGTAACGGGCCTTCTTTCCCCTTCCTTTTTATCTCATTACGGACAAGGGACTACATATGTCCATTACATCTCACCTACATCTAACCCCCCCAACCCTTTTTAATCTTTTATCGTGGTGTCACCACCACCCTTTGTTGGATATGGCTTTTTTCTTGCCGAGCCAGAAACCCCTCGCAAACAATGTGGTTTTATTGAACCAAATTCTAAAAAAACAACCTTTGCGGGAGAAAAGGTGGTAGGAGCAACAGCACAAAAACAAACTAACATATAGGGTCAATGGAAATATATAGGTTCATTGCGGCTTGGAAGGGAAGGGGGGGGGAAACCCCCTTTTTTCTAACTTTTTTCTTTTTAATACGACCTTTTTTTTGCAATTTTCTACCATTAGGGAATTATATTAGGGCGGTTAGGGGTTTTTCTTTCCCTTTTTCCTTCTCCCGTAGGGTAGGGGTTTGCTGTAACCAGGAGAGAGGGAGAGATAGAAAGGCGAAAGCTGGAAAGAAGAAATTCCCTTTTTTGGGTGCTGGTCGCCGGGTCGACGGACGGTTACGTTTTACTCAGTCATGGTTAACAATACAACCTACAACCTACCCCCCCTACCTTTCCTATCTTCTCACCCCATTATTCCAATCTTATTTTATCTCCCTCCACCTTTTGCACTTTTTTCCGTCTCTTTTGTTTTCGTTGTTTTTTTCTACCGGGTATAGTTTGAACAGGAACGCAAGGATTTACGGATGTATGCATGTATGTATGTATGTATCTACGTCAAGAGGGGTGGGGGGGGAGAGGGGGTAGGGAGAGTGTAATGCCTAATGAACATAACGGAGTGGGAACGGAATAGAATAGTCTCACAGTCTCATGAGTGGACATTATTATAGCTTCAACCCAACCCCCAAACCCAAGCGTCTACCCCCGCCCCCCTCCCGTTTCTCCCTATATCCCTCAGCGGGTAAGATGGGAAATAACGCTTTCTTACCCCACCTACCTACCTGTACGTATACAAATCACCCACCCACTAGGTTTCGGGTTTTTAGGTTTTACTGCTATATATACAGAAATAAATAAATAAATAAAAGATAAGAGAGCCGAGATGGGATATACATACATACATATACACAACAGACAGCTTCCCCGGACCCTATCCCTTTTTCCTCCTTTTCCTTTTCCTTTTTTTTTTCCCTTTTCTTTTTTTTTTCTTCCCCCCCTTTCCAGAGCCCTCATCCTCATCCCCACCACCATCACCAAATCACCATCCCCCACCACCACCAAAACACACAGATCCCGCCGCCCCTGCGCGGATGCTTTCAGCGGTGTTTTTTTATTGGGTTTTCCTGTGGTTTTGTATCGCGGTGGCGGGGGAAAAAAAAAGCGAGAAACTGATTGCAAAAGATGTATAGGTATGGATTTACGGGTCGGTGATTTAATTTTTATTATTTTTTTTTTGGTGGGCGGGAGGGATTATTTATTGCCTGCCTGCCTGCCTGGTGGGTTGGCTAGTTGGGTGTAAAGGGGTTCCCCCTCACTCCCCCCCCCCGAAAAATAAAAAAAAACTTCCCCAAAAAATCATTTCTCTGTCTTCCGATTATACATGCGCCCATCCATTCTCGACTAGAACCTGCATCTCGTATATTAAACAATGTTTGTGCTTCGTAACTCCATGATGCTCAGATGTCGCTGCCTTTGTTTTCCAAGATCGGATCCTCCAATGTACGAACCCATCGCTCTAACAGCCTCTGTGGCCAGCCTATAATACGTGCCGATCTATTTATCCATTGCCCCGTAATTTTATCCCCCCAGCTTGGCCATTGAGCCCTGTTTGTCGGATTCACAGCTTCGTAGGCGACGGGATTATATCCAACTCGGACGTTGGAGTTCACAAAGACGCCCTTCCTTGCGCTTGAATAGTTATCTGCATGGATTAGACAACATTCTGACCCCTCAAAGTGCTCCGATGCCATGCCGTCGGGGATTCCCCGGAACTGAAGAGGAGCCGGTGGGTAGAATGACTCCGCGTCGAAAACGGCTATGCCGTTCTAACATGAGCAGACTGGAATAGGGGAATTGGACGCTGGGGCCTCTCTTGATGTGTAGGAGAGAAAATATGGCCAAGCTTGTGTGATGGGCTTTGCCCCAGAATCATTTTGTAATGCGAAAGTGTCGTAATATAAGGGGGGCTTAGAGAAGTCTAGTGAGCACACGGCTGAATAATGGCTATCTCTCGTGCCAAGCAGTGTTAGAATATCCTCGGTCTGCTCTTGTTGAACTATCAGCTACACGGTTGGTGCACGCGTTATTCAACATAATGAACGCTCCTACCGCAAATATCACGTCGTTAAGCCAGAGTACTGTCGTACTTCCCATGGACTTCATGCGCAAGGTCTACCATCGTCTGCATAACCCTGTTGCGAAGATCTGCTAAGTATGGAATACGCCGCAGCTCCTTCTCGTTCGGATTTCTTTGTAAGCGCCAGGATGGCCACTGTCCGTGGCGGAATGGGTTCCCAGTTCCGAGAGCCGTATAGCCCATGTAGGGGGGTTGACGAGTCTAGTTGTGTGTTTGTATAGATTGGTTGCGTGATGATTGATGTGGGGGTTGGTTCGTTGGGACGGTTAAGCTGCTGGTATGATGTATAATGGGGGGTCACTTAAATTTCGCTGTGCTGGTCGGACCGGAAATCTGTGGTTTGATTGGGGTTCTGCTTTGGTATCTCTTCTAATGGAACGCCGTGAGCTATGCAAGACAAGGCTATTAGGTATAGAGGAGACCGGGGAGAATCGCTGTTTTCACGTCATGACGACATCCCTATCTTCTGCTACTAGACTCATGCTATCGCGACTGCCATTCGCGAATGACACGTCGTCCATCTCACGAAGCGTATACTCTACTATATAGCTCTCGTCCATCAGCTCTTCTATCCGGCGATAATGCCTTTCCGTATAACTCTTCAGCGCATCTACAATATCCTTCATCTCGCCCCCTCCTCTATCCTTATTCCCGCCCGTGGGCCGTAGTTCCGTAAACACTGATGCGGGGTACGACTTCACTAGCGTCCAGAGAAGCCTTTGCGCCACAGGAGCTGTGCGCGCGTTGGTGTTCCAATCGCGGATGCGTAGGAGGAGCGTATGGAGCTGCTCCGATGCCAGGCTTGCTAGAACCTCGTCGACGGCATTGACGCCGCAAAGACTCCCGGGTTCTGGGGGCGTGGTCGCGACGACCGTAGAGAAGAGGGTTAAGAGGCGACCAGGATGGTTAAGCTGGAGGGCTAGAGCGATGGCTTGGCGATAGGAACCGGCATGGATGTAGTTTTGGAGTTGCTGTTCTTGTTCGACGAGGTCGATGGCAGCTCGGGTGGCGGTTTCGAGGGTGTGTGCTGTAGTATCCTCCCAGAAGGTGATTACGGAGTCGCCGCCACCGGATATGAGGGTGTTCGTTTCCGGGTGTACAGTGAGGGCCCATACTCTATCTTCGTGGTTATCTAGAGTGCACTGAACTTCTCCACTTCCCACGTCCCAGACCTTCACCAGCCCGTCACCTCCAGCGCTAGCTACTTGAACGCCACGTTTCTCTTTGCCATCGCCTTTAGGTATGCTCATCCAGACCACCTTTAGAACGCTGTTGGTATGCCCCTCTAGAGTCCTTAGGCAGCTGTAGTCTGATAAACTCCAGATCTTCACAGTCTTATCACCGCTCCCTGTTAATACCAGGCCCTTTCCACTGGCAGCGGGTCCACTGCTGCCGCCTACGGTTGGCGTGTCCTTAGGAGCGAACCGAACAGACCACACACCCCGCCGATGGCCTCGGAGAATTCCCTGCACCTCGCCCTCTTCTACTGACCAGATCTTTACAGTACGGTCTTGAGACGCGGATGCAAAGAGAGTGGAATTGTGGTTGACGTCTATGGCGTTGATGTCCTTGTCATGGGCCTTGCGGGTGAATGTCGCACGTGAAGCTTTTCTGATATTTGCAACATCCCAACGCTTGATCGTCCTATCTTGAGATCCCGTCAGGACAAATTGGGGAGGGTGATCTAACGGTTTGACGTGAGCAGCTGATTCTGCTGGAGGTGTTGTGTGTGGAAGTGTAATTGCACCTAGTGACTCTGCATGGCCAGTAAGGGTAGCGAAACAGGTGTAAGAAGAATTCTCTGGATCGATACGCCAGAGACGGGCGGTGTTGTCCTTTGCCCCCGTTGCAAGCCAGTGGCCGGACCAGTCAACGTCCAAACATATTATGATGTCTTCGTGTCCTTTCAGGAGCGCGACATCGGCCCCGAAGTAGGCCAACGCTTTTGATGGCAGAGCTGTGGATTCATTAGTAGAATTGAGGGAAATAATGCGGATGTTCTCAGAGTTTGTCGCTAGCGCAAGCAGTGACTTGTTAAGGGTAAGGTAAGCCAAGTCGATGACCTCGTCATGTGTTCCGGAAATGCGTCTCAACTGTGGAAGTGGCGAGAGCGTACCACTCCCTGAGAACTCTGATAGCGGTTCAAGTGAATGTAGTACAAGGCTTTGATCTGCGTGGACCGAGATCAGGTATTGAAGATTATCGTGGTATAGTATATCCACAATGCCTTCTCCTTCACTGAGGGCACGCTGCTCTTGCGTAATCTCCTCCCCAATATCTGTTTGCCATAGCCGCACTAGTCCACCCTCGCCGCCAGTAAATATGAAGGAACCATCTAGGACGAAGCCGGCGCATTCGACTCTCTCAAGTACAGGAACAACCCTTCGAACCTTCCAGCTGCGAGCGTCCCAGAGGATAATCGTCTTGTCCCGGCTGCCCGACACTAACGCATTCTCCTTAATTGAAAAGGCTAAACTCCGAACAATAGAGACGTGCGAATCCAAGACGGCAATGCAGGTCCGCTTGTGGAGATCCCAAATGCGTATCTGGCCGTCCTCGCCCCCAGATCCAAGCCTAAAACCCTTGGTTGGGTCTTCGTTGGCCAAGCCGGTGTCTTCTATGGTCTCGCCATCATGTACCTCACTTATCCGCCACCCTTTCTTTCTGTTCTTTGCCCTAGTGCTACTCTCTACGCGCCGTCCAGTGACTGCGACCTCGAAGAAATGTAGAGCCGATATGATCCCGCTGTGACCTCGGAGGGTGTGGGTTACGAAACCACCCTTGATATCCCATACTTTTACCAAGCCTTCAGCACCGCCGGTGGCTAGCAGAGTGCCCGTACGGTCAACTGCTGAAGTAATAACGGGAGATGAATGAGGTTTTAGAGATCGCAGAAGTTCGGGAACAAATATGGATGTGGAGAGCGGTGATGGCTTAAGGGAGTATATCCTCATAGACAGCGAGCGCGAGCAGAGAATCAGGTGGGAGGCAGAAGGGGTCACTAGGCCTCAACTTAGTAATTATTATCGGTCTGTTTGGTCGTGGAGAGTTACAAGAGATCGATGTGATAATCTCGCCATCCTGGGAATTGAAAGATGTTTAGTTAGCATAACAGCGACAAGGGCAGGCAGGCGTGTTAGGAAGGAGCGGTAATAAAGGCTAGATATACCCCTTCTATCCGCGCCAATTGCTCTCCGGTAGTGAGATCAGTTATGAGAACATGTTCCCCGAGGCAGGAGGCTAATATGCGTCCGGTCTTGTCCGTCGCGACACTCCCGCCAGTATAAATGGGGTGGATGGATTTTGCCGGTTCAAAAGTTGTCTTGATGCCTGGGAACGAAGCCATTGTAGTTGGGTTTATATATCAAGGCGTGCTGAACAGTGGGAATAAGGATAAATTTTCGATATTTGACATCACGTGACGCATCCCGGCCATGAGCTTCCTTGTGCTTTGGAGACACCCGGATTTTCAAGCCTAACCACAGCCACGCTATCCGGTCGCTGGAGTTACTCTGACTGGGGACGCATGAGGAATGGGGAGGCAACAATACATTGCGCGCTTGGCCCTTGTGAGTTCACTTCATTTTCTGCTCTCACAGCTATTGTGTGGAGAGGCGTGGTCGTTACTTCGCCTTTCCGCCAGAGGAAGGGTCCCCTTGTGAACCTGCGATCTGCTTCTCATACTAGCTACTACCCCACCACCCCCCGACTGCTACTACCAACCTCGATTCAGGGAACATTTTGAAGACGAAGCTCAGCTAACCAGTCTTGTGCAGGGCCGCTCAGCCTATGAACCGCCAGAGCCTGAAGATGACCCTGAGTCTCTGAGGCGCCTGGAGGCCGCTCTGGCACGCTCATCGGAGTCGCATTCAGCAGGCCCTGAACAGTATGTGCAGCAATTTGATTCAAGTGGTCATCCGATCAACCCCGCATCCCGCACCGCGGCCCGTGATATGATTCGAGCTCAGAATGATGTGCTTGCTACTGTTGGCGTCTGTTACGGTATTGCCGCTGGAGATAAGTCATCTGCTCACAATAGGGCAAAATCGGAGAGGGGTCGTTTGGAATCGGTCATGAGGGAAAATGAAGTCGGGTTGTTTATCGGCGCAGCGGATCTTGGAGTCCTGTTTTTGGCGAACTGGTGGCTTGATGGAATTCGACACAGAGTTCAGGTATGACTCCTTGGAGAAACGAAACTGAGAGTGTTGCCCTAGTCATCTGGGAGCTTGTCTAGTTAATGCCCTTATAGGTCTTTAAGACGTTCTCGGATGTTAGTTTCAGTGAGATGTTTTGGATTCAACAGAAACATTATGGGCTTCGTACGATGCTTTTCGCTGGGATGCCGGCTCATATCGCGTTCACGTCTCTGAATGCAACCCGAGACTTTATCCAAGCTAGGTTGATCAACTACTTGTACTTTTCCAACAGCTTGAACCCAGACCTGGAAAGGAGGAAACACAATCGGAAGCTTATTGGATACTTGGACAAGCTGTGCGTCAACCCGTATCTCTGAATGAAACCTCGCAATCACTGACTGCTCTCGACTTGACCAAGTCTAAGCTTCTTATCATTCATCTTCTTGTCTCCATTGATGATGTATTCTAACCTACAGACGCTTGGCCTGTTACCTCCATATCCACTGCTTCCAAATCTCCAGTCTTTCGTCCCTCTATCTGCTACCTCGCCTCTCCAACTTCCAGCCGTATCTGGAGGTATCACACCGAGGATATTACTTGGGCTGGTCTGGTCATCCGTTACCTCACCAATAATACTACTCTACGCCTTCTCCCATATTAGGGATTTCATTGATTACCAATCTTTTATTCTTATACGGGACTGGGTAACGAAGCCTGATTATCCGGATCCATGGTCTATTAAAGGTGCAATTGAAGACGAACTTGATAAGGATACGATTCCTGGCCTAGGCGGGCCACACCTGATTGGTGTAGGGCCAGAGCTGGACATCAGCAGCTCTGTTGCCTGGCCCGTGGGTGGTTTGCGAGATGCGAGGGATTGGCTGATGGGTGTGCTGAGGGTGGGTGGTGAGGAGCCCATTGGGAGAGTGCCCACAGCTTCGGGGAGTGCGACAAGTGATCGTTCCGCCGTTACACATGCAACGAATATGGCGGCTGTAAGGAGGCGAAGCGCAAATACCGACGAAGGACTAGGTATGGTGGAGGAAGCCACAAATACTCTAAGCGCTTTCCAGGCAGTTACTACGGACTCGCCGTCGCCGCCGATCTTGCGCCCAGGAGTAATGGGTTCTGATCTGCCCCCTATTCTAGTTCGCTTTGGCCCATCTGGCCATGCCGGGAGTGCATTAGAGAGGGAAGGGTCGAGTCGATCGTCGGAAACTTCGCGGGATGAACATGTATTGGCTGAGGAGGCTACTAGTAGTCGAAACGAGGTTGAAGCCGACGGTATCGAGCTAGACGTATTAGACGCACAGCCACTATTTGCGAGTGACATTTCCGCATCCCCTCTGGGTGATCTGGGCGGCAGTCACTTCAACCCTCATTTTAGTGAAATCGCGCGGGCATGGGACCAAGATGACGAACACGACTCCCCGTCGTATAACACTGGTAGGAGACGGCGGGCCCGGGGCCAAAAGCATAGAGTCACAACACTTTCTTCGCATCCCGCCGATGTTATTGCCTCTCACATGTCTTCTTACCTGGCCACCTGGATGACTCTGCCTTTGGAGACGGTGCTACAACGCAAGATGGCAATGTCGTTCCTCGCAGCTGCTAGTACCCCAACCGCTAGAGAGAATGCTGCCTTTCTCCTTCCTGAGATTTATCCGCCCCTAGTAGGTCTAGGATTAAGTCGTTCAATGTTTAGGCGCGGACTTAGGGGGGTTCAAGCTGGCACTATGACTAGTAGAGGGTTTATCTCGGGAGTGGGCTATGCCTCACAGCTAGTGATTACTAATCTGATCCAGCTCTTAGTGAGTTGGACTCTTTTCCAAGTTGGATACTCTGGCGTGACTTGGGTAGGGAAGAAATGGTTTCGGTGGGGAAAATTGTGACATTGCGCTACTGTCTAGTTGTTTTTCGCAGAGGAGCCTTGCGGGAATCGTAGTGGCATTGCAACCTGCTGGGGAGCAGGGCTTGGCGCGGAATTTGATACTGGCGTTGGGGGAGGTTCACATAGGGATTGACAGCATGGCGACATGCAATATACCCAAGTATGTATTTAGGTGTCCCATTGTGCTTCGGAGAATTAGGAGTAGCAGTTATTGGGGTCTAGGAAGTGACGACTATACTATTCTGGTGGTTGTTTTAACTATATGCCAATATTGGATGTTGTCTCATCCGGATCCCCCGGATCAACTGAGCTGGTTGACAGCCTTCCGCTCTTGGGTTCTTAGCATTAAATAAGGTAAAACATTATCATTCTGAATTTCGCGGGCGAGTATCCTACTGCAAAGCAGCAGCGGAACCAGTTTTGAGGGGATGGTTTGCTGTGGGATTAATGTGGCACTGCCTCGGGGTGGCCCCTAGATCGCACCGACGAACCCAGTAGTGTGGTTTCCGTTCGGTGCCGGGAGGGTAGAATGCTCTAAGTGCTATGAGAAGAAGAGCAACGGGCTAGAGGTAGGCTACTCGTGCTAACTAAAACTAATCGAAGCTCTCGACACATCTCCCAAGTGAGCGGGCCCAGCTCTGTCCCCCACAAAGTAGTCACGCACATCTAAGCAGAAACATACGCCGGGTCAAGTCTGGCTCCTTTCGGATATGGTAGAGAGTGTTCTAGGAGCCAAATATCTGAGTTCCAGCTAGCAAACCGTGGCTGCACCAGCAGGGTGGATATCTGACAAAGTAGGTGTATATGGGCTACTGAGTTAGGGCTAAACCCTACCCCCTCCCCCCGGCTGGCCGGCTCTCGTTGGCACAAATTGGTAGAATAGAAATAATATCAGTTATTAAGTAATTATTACACTAGTGTCTAGGCTCTGGGTATGTAGATTGTTATGTGCTCATATACGTAATAGCAGATGTTAGAGGGAGATTTGGGTAGACGGATCTGTTCTAGGGATTAAAAGGATGATGCCCAACCGTCTGGTTGTGTCTCGCGTGGCTGGAGCAAAAATTTCGGCCCCTTTTTAGAGGTTGTGAGAGGTTGTATTGATGTTAAGCAGATTGTGATGTGATTGGGTTATCTTGGGGAGAGGACGAATGACCGTAGTTGCCCTGTTTCTGGTGGTGTCTTGGGTATCGGCGTCTATCAGAGAATCTACAATATGTAACCAAATTCTTCCTGCGTGCTGAATTGCGGATATGACTATGTCGTCACCTAGTTGTGCTTGCAAAGTTGGTTTCTTTAACTTATCGCCTTTAGTATTCCATCCTCGTAGTTGGAAACTCCATAAAGTATCAGCCCCAAGAGCCTGAAGTGTTATATATAACGGCGCTTTGAGTGTTAGGCTGTATCTAGTGGGGTTGGATGGATTAGTTGCCTAAGGGGTTCTTTTGTCTAAAGTAGACTAAAAGTCGCGATTTTATGGCAAAGGGTTCGAAGGCTTTGGGGCCACAAGGCACAATAAACCTGGGGTACGAGTCTTTGTCTAGCATCATATAGAGAGGGTTAGTCGCGGTTGCTAGGCAGAGACTTGCCTTCAGCCCTGAGTGCTGTGGGGGCGGATATGGACGCACAGCGGCCGTGTGTGACGTGGGGCCACTTAAGTCTTGACCGGAGCTCTAACGCAGCTACGGACCTCAGTATAGGGTATTTGAGGTATTCTGGCTCCAGCTTGCATCTCGCTACCTCCGCATGCGGCTATTGTGCGGAATGGTGAACTAGCTAGCTAGTGGGAATGAATGCCGATTGAGAGGCCACACTGAGCCCCTACACGGCCCACGAGATTCCACTATTTGGCTATCCCCCCACACAGGACGATGGACGTCGTAAGATCCTAATTTCAATCACTAGAAAGCGTATTGAGTGGAACCCAATTTCCCAGGTATGTCCAGCGCCCGATGCAATCTCGATTTCGTACAGGGAGTGGCTGAGTACCAAAGCCCATCAACCTACTTGTGGGGTCCGCGGAGTATTTGAGCAACGCCAGCACCATTTAGCTTCTAGACCGGGACTGTAGCTTACCCATAACCCCCTACTTGAGCGGCGACTTCAGCGATCCCAGACGGCCGTTCCGCTTCAAAAGGGGCCGATCGTGAGCGCTGGTATACTCGCGGCACCCTAATTCTTTGGATGCTCCAGCCTCGTTTCGACCTTCTCCGACAGCTTTTATCAGTTTTGACAGCAGCAGCGCATGCTGGCCATGAGTTTTGGTTGTGTGAACCTTACACCGACCCAGAGATTTGTGTGGCTGAAGAGAAAAGCCTGCCGTTGGCGGCGTCTTAGCTGTTCACTACAGCAGAACAGCACTCATGACATCCCTCATCGTTATGAAGACGGCTGCTGCGCTATGGGAACCCGATTATCGCTACATGGAGGACTTGACTCGAGGTCGCGATGTGATTGGTGGCGGTGAGAGCGAAGAGAAGTGCTGGGACGCTGTTCGGGATGAACTTCAGGCACTCATGGCTCAGTACCAGCGCTATGAGCGCCCATTAAAAAATCATCATAACCAGTGATACGGCTCTTGACGAGACGTTCACTCGCGTCTTAAGGGAGGTAATTATAAATGCCATGGGAAAAATCCGACCCATCTTTTCGAGCGACCCGGAATTGGTTGTCGCAAAAGGCGCAGCTAATTTTAGAAGGCCTAAGGATTTCTAGAGGTTGGCACCTTAGACTTGTCTGGGTGTCTATATGGAGAAATGTACTGCTCGCTATATAGGGAGTCCTTGGACCTCTCTTATTTCTGATGCGATGTCTTGGTAGTTGAGCGAAGGCGTGCACATGCGAAAAGCCGTGGAAGATGGCATACTTAAGGTTCGGCCCCAGTCAAATCGAGCGAGTCTCCGAGATGTAGGGGTGGAGTTCAATGAACCGACGGTGGACGCGCATTATGCGGATTGATTGAAGTATCCGCGGTTGGTGAAGTCGTCGTGGAGATGTAGTCGATATGAGTGCTTCCCTCAGTCACCCGTAATGAGTCAACCAGGCCCGGGAACCGCACACCAAACTCGCATTTACCGTCTCCAACTTTGGAGCCTTCGACGGCCGCCCCTCGGACATCGTGCGCCTGGCCTCGCACGAAAGCGTTCCCTCTGTCCCCGAAGAAGCCTGACCACGTTTCCGAGAATTTTATGAGAATGCTACCCGCCTTCCCCCTTTAACCCAGGTATTGACGAACCATCTGCTCCTTGGCACCTTCGCGGCTGCGGACCTTCAGCCTACAGCCTCGGTAGACATCCCGGCGATGACTAGTTGAACGGATCCCTGTCTAAAGGGTCGTGGAGAAACAGCCATCATCAAAGGGGTCCATTATGCCATCTCAGTAGTCCCCAGGATCGCAGTGATGTGTAAGGTGTTGGCAGTCAACAGCGACTATCCAGCACGGTGGAGGAATAACGGAGGGGTCTGTCGGTCGAGTAACTGTGGTTGTTTTTTTTCGTCTTTTGATTCAAGAAATATTCCCTAATATATTTTACCTTAATACAATGATTCTTGATATAGATTTTGGTAGGGGAATGTCTAATATATGTAGACTAGAAACAAAAATCATATATGGTGATAGAAACAATAGGAAAAAAGGGGGAGCAAAAGAAAAAGATAAAATCAGGTCTAGGGGGCTGCCTTAATGATATTCATTTTTTAAAAAGGATCCTGTGAACTAGAGGCTAGCTGAAGGTGTGACAGACAAAAGTTCGACGAACGTATGGAAAAAATGGGAAGCGCATCAGGGTTAGTAAAAGAATGGGGGGGGATGTTAGTTGTCCCTAACATTTCTAGGAGGATTATTGCCTAGTTGTATCTAGATGTAATGGTGGTGGGAGGTGGTTTTTATATCTGAGGGGCCCTGAGGGGTTTCTCTGGGGGTTGCTCTGTGTGGGGCCTTGGTTCTTTACGGGAGGTTTGGGTCGACGTGTGAAGGTTATATTCGTAGCCATTCGACGCTTTCATATGTCGCGTTCTTTTAAGCCTAGCTAGCCATTCATAACACGGGTGCACCTCCCACTGGTCATGTATTACCGATTGATGCATTTTGGAGCTGCAATTCTAGGTCATGAGCCGTAGCGGTTTTCCTCTTTGAGTCACGGTGGCTCCAAGTGAGGTAGAACCAGAAACACGATAGCGTGGATGGAATGGTGAGGGCAAGCCATATCCAGACTCTGTTGGAGGCTTTGAACCAAGGGTTTCCACTGAAGAATGGCATTGATAGGATGGCCTTGGTTGTGTATTGGTCAGCTTGAGGGTGTACTGCTGGTTTGGTTGCTTACTGCAAAGGATGTTCCGGGGAGGAAGAATGTGGTTAATAGTGCAATCTGGAGGGTTAGCGGGTGTGCGAGGCTAGGGGCAGTAAGCATACCGTCTTCATTGCTACGCTGTCCTTCATCATCTTCTCAGCTAGCCGCCGAGACTGTATGGCGACCTGGCGTGAAGCTTCTACTTCGGCTTGCGTCGCCTGGAGTATGGCTTGCATTGCTTTGCTGTTTTGGACCAGAAGCCGGTCACTCATGGCTTGAGTGTTGTCGATAAGCTAGAGACTGTGAGATCAGCGTGCTGTTTGGTGGCAGGGGTGGAGTCAAGTTGGCTGAGCTTACCAGCGCGAGTACGTTGTCTATTTTCTGCTGCAGCTCATCCCTGAACAGACAGATGGCGGAAAGATACGAGCTAGCTTGATCTAAATTGGTCATTATGTGCCCGAGAGCCCTGGCCTCGCGAACTCCACGAGCGGAGAATTCGTTGTGAAGGTGGCTATTGTAGGATTCGATGTCTTTGAGAATATCAGATAGTGAGCGCAACTCGGAGCCGTACCGGTGAAGGTGAGCTGCCATGCAATGTAGGGACTGATTCGTGTCGGCATTGAGTCGGGGCAAGTCTTCATTCGTCAGGTCTTGGCGGATCAAGGCTTCCTCCTAACGGCAACATTAGTGTCTACTCTTCAAGTTGCGGGTCTAATCCGCCTAAGGGGGTCGCCTCCTTACATATGCGATGAGCTGGTCATTGAAACTATTGAGGGAATTATCCCACCACCGCAGGACGCTGTTCAAAATTGCCATTTGTAGGTAGACGGGATCGCAGCTGAGGGCTGCAGAATCGCAGCCTCGATAAGTATCCCGTAGTCGAAGGATAGGCTCTTCGACGACTTTTTTCCACCGACCATCCTGGAAATTAAACACGATGGAAGAGCCCCGATTAGTCTCAGTATCGAAAAGGTAATATACAGCAATCTTGGACCCTCGGATGTCGACGTCTGGATGGACTAAATGCAAGTAGTTTAGCGGGTTCATCTGACTCTTGCCCTTGGAGCTGGACTTGTGTGCTTTGTTGTCGAGGCATTGCACCTGCACCCGTACCGGGACGAAAAACCAAAAATCTAAATTGCTGCTAGACGTTTTGTTAGGAAAGTTCCGAGGGGACGCGTGTTGAATATGCGCCAGAGCATTTAGAAACGATGGTGATAGCTGAAAATGGGACCTCAAAAGATCGAAGGCCGACTGGGATAGCCGGAGTTTGTTGGCATCCTTAGGCCATGGCTCGTTCGCTTTAACAAGGAATCGGTTTACGAATCTCAATGCAAGTTAGTAGCCCTTGAGATCTCAGTGTTCAAATTCTAGTTAGCGCTTACAGGGTAGCATTCCTCGTACACTGACTGCCCTGTGGTTTTTCGGAGATGAATTGGTTAACTCGTAGACTACGTTGGGACCGAGGATAAGGCTACCTTCAAGAAGGCCTCGAGTTCTTTGCCGTCTAAGACTCGATCTCCGTAGGCTAAGTTGTTGCGTTAGGGCCGCACCGGTCTACAGCTGCCTGGAGACTAACAGCCTTCCGTATTCAAGCTGATAATCCTCACGGATGTTTCTGTAGCTAGCAGTGAGGCTTTGAAAGTCTCAATGCTATTCCTCATGCCGAAATCATTTCCCCTTCGTACAAATAGTTATTTCTCCTCGATCGGGCTCTGCTTGGTTGGAAGACATACAAGCTGAAGACGGTCGCAATTCCCTTGCCTGCTGCTCCGGACTTCGCACTAGCGGGCATGACTGTTAACGGCAGCGAGCAACTAAATGGAAGCGGTCTGGAAGGCGCGAGTTCAGTAAGGGACGTGAAGGGATTGGGTGATTTTATCTCCGAAGAGCTCTGTACTTACATCGTAGTTGTTGTGGCTTAGCCCCGCAGGTGGGGGAGTAGTTGCCTGGAGCCTCAGGTGGTTCCACGCTCAGCCTCATTTAATGGAGATTGGCGACGCGTATTGAGTTGGAGGGTTGCTGGAGCGCAGAGTACTGCGGTGCTTGAAGAAGCCGGATCCAGCGGAAAGCACCCGTGAACAAATACTCGCGGCATGGCTTCATTCCCAAGCTCTTGGGTAATCGGAGCTGAGCAGTCTGAGAGCACTTCGCGTCCAGCTGGAAGAAAGTTGACTCCTCGTTCCCCCCGCAAATGGAGCTTTTCCTCCCTGCGCCATCTGCAGTTGCTCGAGTTAGGCGGCTACGATGATGTCTACCCCATCGAGTCCCACGGACGGACATACACACCAGGCGGTTCTGACACATATCCTTCCAAGTTGCGGTCGCACCCGCTTTCTGGTGAACCCTGGGCCGCAACCACCAGGGCTCCGACACGACCGCGACGGCGCTCTTCCGGTCGATATTCTACTTGCTTTCCCTCGTCATGGCTCCTCCCAGCACAGAACAACGCCAACTCTATGACCAGCTTCGGCCGCAGACCAACTACCAGAGTAGAATCTCCTCGCACATCAACACCCTTCTCTCCGGCGACTCCGCTGTCGGCTTCATCGATACCCAAGTCCCCATTTAGAACCGAACTCCCAATTCGCACGTCTATACATGCCGGTGGGAATCATGCGGTGATGGGGACCCGAGACTCATTCGTCGCTGAAACTGAAGCCTTTCCGGAGGCAATGGGAATGCGGGACGACATGATGTCCGAACGGAAGGGGGGGCCGACATACCTCAATAAAAAAGAGGAGATTGGTATATGGGTACAGTCACTTGATCCTACGACTCAAGTCTCTGCCTCTGAAAGTATACTATCGAGCATCGACAACAGACTTGGTTCTGCGGGGGGGAAACACCCCTCAAGCTTCGATGAGTCTGACTCGTCTGATGCCTCTGGACTCGGGGATGTACCGCATATGACGCAGGAGGTCCCTGACACTTACTCTATGTACTCGACGTCTACTTGTCTAAGAGACGAGGTGGTATGAGGCGCATATGCATATATTTTTGGGGAGCGATGGGATTTATGGATACTGTATTGAATCTTTTTGACGGGTAGATAGTCGGTTATTTGGCACCATACGGTCTAAATTCCCATCTAAATATATATATAAAAGCCAACTTCGAGGGAGAAGGGAAGGGAAACCTTATTACGGAAAAGGTGACCCGGCTACACCCTTTTCACAGCTGCGAAATCATATCTGCGGCTCGATCACCGCTGACTGTTAGCGGCTCACGCATCACAGTTTCCATCAACGGCATGACCTTGAATGCATTGAAGCAACTAACAGCAGTGGGGTAGGCAGGACTATGGCGGAGCAACTTGTGCAGGAACACCGCCATCGCTGGGCCACTACGACTCTCGACGCTCTCGAATTCCGGGCAGCTCTCTAGTCTCTGTAAGCTATCGTGGTCTAAAAGGTCGTATTCAACAAGCTCCAAGATCGAAACACTCGTCTTCCCACTCGGCTTGACGGAATTAGTAGCTTGGGAAATGCTACTGAGGCCAAGGATCTCTAAAATGGAAAGCGGAGGCATCACTATGTACTGCTCTATGACTTGGAAGACGATTTTCTGGAAGAGTAGGGTCCGGGTTTCCTCGGGGTGGAGGCGTTTGAGGCAGAGGAGTTTTAGGAGGACCATGAAGCCAGGGGTGGGGTATCGGAGGAGTAGTAGCCCCATATTGTCGGCGTGGCCTGGGTCCGAGAAGTGGTTCCTCGAGAGTACTGCGTTTAGATTCGTCATCCGCGCCTCTTTTCTACTAGAGAAAGATAGACTAAGAGTAGCAGGGACGTCTAGAATCCTTGTCAGGTTATGGAGCGCCCACTCCGCGCAGTCGCGGAAGAGGTCTCTATCAGCCGACGGGGCATCTCGCGCTTTGTTATCCGTCAATTTCGCCTCAACTATGGCCACGCATATGGCCATTAGGTCCGCAATGTCGAATCGCCCTTTAACTGCCTGGTCGATGGCTTCGAGCCAAACGCCCTGGTTTTCGGGCAGACAGACGAGACATAGCGCGCCGACGAGTGTGTCTGCTGTTGGGCATGTGCCGATTCGTAAAAGGTGGAAGGCACACGCATCGCAGGATATGAAGAAGGATAAGACATCCATCTCGGCAAAGTTACCCATTGCTAGGGGGAATGCTATCTTGACACCCTTGCCCTCCCGGGGGAAGTCATTTGTATTGATGGGCGGTGGTGACTTCAGCAACATTGTGAGGGTAGAACGCGAGTGGCAAAGCATGCAGCGACCTATAAATTCGTCCACAGGTTTCTGTCTCTGGAACCCTGGGAGTAAGATGGGGTCGAATTCGTTCTCTCCGTCAGAACTGGAGATCGAGCTTCTAGACCACGAACCCTCACCACGGTACCGCCTCTTGCTTCGGTCGGGCCTCTTCGCCTTGGACTGACCGCTCGGCCTGAATCTCCCAATCCTGTTGGTCTTCGGAATTGGGGGCTTTGGCGGCGGTGGGACCGGCAGGCACGCATCAGCATCTGGTGATGCTCGTCCATCGGCTGAGGCGTACCCACATGTGCCAACAGTGTAGATGGCGTCTCTAAAGGCTTCTTCCTCGTTGATCTGCCTGGGTGCTTGGTCGGCAAGTGTTGCGGCATGAGTTTGCAACCTTAGGTTTCTATGCAGAATCAAGTCCTCCATTCTCTCGTCCTGGGCTCTCTTACGCCAGAAGTCTATGAGGTTGGACTCGTGTGCGGATCTGACTTGATGCCGAAGGTCTTCGAGTACCTCTTCTGGTACATTCGTGCGGAGGACTTTCAGAAGGTCACTGATGGCCTGGTGTGCCCTGTGGTCAATATCTTCTGGCTTAGCGTTTTTCTCTGGGAGTTCCTTTTGTTGTGCTTTCAGCCAAGCTTCCAGGTCTTTCCCAGTCCCCTTGGTTTTGGATGCTAGAGCGATACTCCTAAGATTATCTCTATCCTTGATAATTTGCTCGGTGATCTCCTCGCCGACCTTGCCCGCAAGCATATCGGGTATATTGATAATCAGCCCGTTCTCCAGAGCCATTTCGTCAGGCTCCAGCGTCCGGATCACGTCGAGCTCGATGTTGAAGAGGTCCTCATACGAGGTTCGGGGTAGCTCAGCCCAAGCGGTATACATTGTCACTACCAGCTTAGGTCGCTGCTGGTCCCTAACCGGCAACAGCTTCTTGAACCGCCCTTTTGCCTGCATGATCCGGACGATCCCGGTGGGGATGTCATGGAACAAGAATAAGCAGTTGGGAGCCACGGCGTAAATTGCGATGCCCACCGATATATCGCAGGTTGCGGGACGGCCACAGGTAATGTCGCCGAAGACGACAACGATGGAAGCCTTGTTATGGAGACCAACCTCAGAAGTCTGGGTCGCGAAGTTCTCGACCAGACTATTGAATATTTTGCCGTCCGTCATTAGAATCCATATACCCGATGCACGAAGAGCTTCAAGACAGTTTCTCGATTTGTAAAGCACTGAAGGGTCAGTGCCTCCCCCCGCAGAGAGTCCCATTGATCCCCTTGATATATTGCCATCATGCAGCGCGATAGGGTCTCGAGCTTCGTCACACCAGGGAAGCAGCGTAACAGGAAGTTGATTCGGGTCGGTGCGGAGGTGGCAAAGCTGCTGAACAACATCAAGTTCTGTTTTGATTGTCCTGCCGATTGTGCTCCCGGACTTATCCACGGCAACGCACATGGGTAAGGTCCCAAGTTTCTGAAGCCCCGGAGACTGCGCCATCTTGTATTCTAATCCCCCGAGTTGGGTAACTGGTGACTGTGCACGCTAGATATCTTGATGGAGGAGCTAGAGCACCTCGCCCGAGTGATGAGGAAGGGAGGAGATTAAGAGAGATTTCGGATGCCGCCATTGTAGTATCTGTGCTGCAACTAGTTGGAAAGTGACTTGGAGCCTAATTAACGAGGGTCTTGTCAACCGAGACGAGGCTGTATGAAAATGCCTCAGCAACATGGGGATCCGTACCTTTAGATTAATTGGTTCCTAGTTGCCTAGCTCGGCCAACGACGAGTCAGATAGCCAAAGCACGCCAAAGGCGGTCTCAGAGAAATCATCAGCCAAGTCCAATCGTTCAGCCTTGCGGTCGCGACCTCGCCGATCGCGCAGCATTGTCCCTGACTGGCCCAGGTCGAGAGGGGTAACGAGTTGTCCATTCAGTCGGTGGTTGAGGGCTGAATGCAAACTTGTGGCCTACCCCACTCGCTCGAACACAGGGCGGCGAGGGGTTCAATACTCCTTCAATACTCATAACTGCAGAAATCACCCTCCACTCTCCACCGTATCATAGATCGCTTGTATTGAAGACTAGAGCACTGGCGGGGCTCGTAAAGTAAACTATGTCGGATAATAAATTGCCCCCGCTGCAGACGGGAATTCAGGATGGTGGCTCAGTGAGATGTGTAAGCCTCGCGGCTCGGCAAGTGCACATGACCCCTTCCCCATACATGTACAGCCGTTGCGCCAACCGCATCCTGGAATCACTATCACAAACTACTCCATATGGCTTAACCTGTCTATGAAATGGACCGGTTAACTCAGAATCCCCCATCTTTCTCTGCTTCGTTCCCTACCTCATGGACTGTTGGGGTTAATCGCCGCTCCAGCCCACCTCCACTCCCGCCACTCCCACATCAACGCTCTCCTTCACTGGCCATCACCTCCCCTTCACTAGCCGTCACCTCTCCCCCGAGGCCCACAATTGAAAGCCACCTGCCTGCCCCTGCGCCCGAATACCTCACCCATTTCCCGTCCTCCTGGGTTGTCTCGCCCATAAGGCCGTCTCCCCCGAGCCGCGAATACAACCCGAAACATCTCGCGAATACCGCTCAAGATACCGTTGGGCTTGATGGCTCTACCCTCTACTCGGAATTGACGTTGCGGCCGCGGATTGTCGATGTGCCGAAACACTCGGGTCCGCATCCGTGGCCGTCACAGGGAGAGGGCTTGAAGCAAAGGCTGCTCGCTCATATCTCACCGTCCAAGATCGAGCAAACATTAGCACCTCAGCGTGGGAAGAAAGCCACAGGTAGCACCGTACCAACTTTAGTACCGACACGGCAGGAGGGGCAACTTTCGCAATTGCCGGAGGAAATACGCAACCAGTACAATAACAGTGACTCAAAGGGTTCTCTCGAATATAAAGGGGATGATTCCGATTCTGATGGGTCCGGGCTAGGGGATGCGCCTCATCAGCCTCTAGAATTCGCAGATACATATTCCGTTTACACCATTTCGTCTGCTGCTGAGAGCCTAAGATGATAATCTCCTGGGGGTGTCGGGGTATTGTGATAATTCAAGTACGCCCACTGGAACCGGAACCACACCGGTTTGAAGCGCTCTCGCCGGTTATTTGTTGAACAACTGAGCAGATCTGTGTTTTCTGGACATGTTTTATTCCCATGTACGAATCTCATTCGGGCGTTATCGTAGTGTGCTCAACTTGTCAAGGATGTTGTATAAGGTTGAATAGGCCCTGGTTGTGAATTGGTTAACTACATAACGACAGTACGGCGGATAGTCAACTACTGAGACTTAAATTGCGAGTGGCGGAGTTGTCTCCCTCCTGCTCAAACAACATAACGACTACTGAGAAATCAAGTCCGCTGACAGCCCATCGCTTATGGCAAGGGGGGTCAGGATCACTTTCCTCATCGATGTACTAGCCTTTAAGCCATTAAAGCAAGCAATAGGGGAGGCATAAACGCCTCCGTACTGAGACAAGTGATGTAGAAAGACCGCCATGGCGGGTCCAGTTCGCTTCTCCATATCTCCGAATTCAGCGACAGTTCGGAAGCTTGCCGTATTCGCAGCGTCTAAGAGATCATACTTCACCAGCTCTGCAAAGGGAACACATGCCACCACAGCTCGCCTGCCGGGTGGGCCAGCAGTTTGTCGAGGGTTGAGAATCTTGCCAATGGGAGACTCAGCAGCAGCCGGGGCTGCACCCGCACATTTTCCAAAGTTCTTATAGTAGACTTCCATGACATGGAACAAAAGCCGCTGGAACAGAACCGTCTGGAGTTGTTCCTTCGCGACGCCTTGGTCCCGCAGCAACCGGAGCAGCACTACGAACCCGGGAACTGGATAGCGAAGAAGGAATATGTCGATGTTCTCCGTCTGTCCAGGATCCGCGAGGCTACGTCTAGAAAGCACTTCGGACAAACGTATGAGCGCCGACTGATCCTGGCTACTGCCAAAGGACGGGCTAAGCGTCGTCGGAACCTCTGCAATGTTGACCAAATTGCGAATAGCCCAGTAAGCGCAATTCCGGAACAGCGTCTTATCCCCCAAGCTGGCATTTCGCGCGTCATTTTCCACCAGCATCCTATCGAGGATGGAGATACAAACAGTCATCAAATCGGGGATATTGAACCGGCCCTTCAACGCCGTTTCGAGCGCCTCAAGCCACGGTCTTTGGTTCGCGGCGACCGAAACGAGACACAAGGCTCCTGTAATTGTTTCCGGGTAGGGAGAGGTGCCGTTGCGCAGGAGGTAGAAGGCACACGAGTCGCAGCAGACGAAGAACGACATGATATCTGTCTCGGCGAAGTTGCTCATTGCTAGGGGGAAGGCGAGTTTTGAATAGGTTCCCGGGAGAGGAAAGTTGGATGTTGTGATGTTTGGAGGGCGCTTGAGTAGGATTGTGAGGACGGATGTCCGCTGGCAGAGCATACAGCTTCCGGTAAACTGGTCGGCGGGGTCTTGTCTCTGGAATCCGGGGAGGAAAATTGGGTCGGTTTTGTTGGAATCGTCGTGTAGCGACATTAGCCTGTCGTCTTCCATATCCGGGTCGTCCATGCGGTGCCCTTGCATGCCGGTGTCCCACATGCGATCAACCCCTCCTTTCTTACGCCTTATGAAAATCCCATTGCGAGCGCGTCTATTGTATGTCCGAATCTCTTTATAACGGAAATTTTCCGCTTCCCGCACCTGCTTGAATTCCCGCCAGTTATTGTCATGCGCAGATCTGAGTAACTCTCGGAGCCCGCAAAGCTCTACCTCCTCAGCATTATTGCGTAGAGCTTCGAGTAACTGTGTGATAGCCCGTTGAGCTCTTCCTCCAATGTCAGTCCGGTCGCGGCGTATATTTGGCATGGGTTTCTGCTGTGATAATAGCCAGGCTTCCAAGTCTTTCCCAGTTCCTCTTGTCATAGAAGCTAGGACGACACTCTTGAGATTGTCATCGTCCTTGACAATCTTTTCAACAATCTTCGGATCTGCTTTCCCAGATAGTAGATCCGGCATTGTAACTACTATACCAGATGGCAGCGCCAACTCCTGTTCACCAAGGGCTCGAACGGAAGAGAGTTTAATGCGAGAGAGATCTTCGTAGGATATCCGAGGCAGATCGGCCCAGGTAGTGTACTTGTTGAGCAATGGCTGGACATACTCCTGGCCTTCCATGGGTAACAGTTCTTTGAATCTGCCTTTTGCCTGCATGATCCTGACGATGCCGGTGGGGATGTCATGAAACAAGAATAAGCAGTCAGGGGCCACGGCATAGGCTGCAATACCGACAGATATGTTACAACTCGAAGGGGGCCCGGATGTCGAGTGGTCAAAGACTACAATTACGCAGGCCTTGTTGTGAAGGCCAGCTTTGGCCGTTTTTAAAGCAAAATCTTCGACGAGATTATCATAAATCTGCCCGTCCGTGAGGAGGAACCATATGCCAGACTCCTGAAGGACCTGGAGGCAGGCGACGGACGAATAAAGCACGGAGGGGTTGGTGCCACCACCACCGCTGAGGCTCTGCATTTCCGCAGTGCCCTCGGGGAGGTTGATGGGAGCTAACGCTTTGTCACACCAGGGCAAGAGGCGGACTGGATGCTTGTTGGTAGGCGAGCGGAGGCGGCAAATCTCCTGCACTACCGCGATTTCCGTCTCCAGAGTAGTCCCATAGGTGCTGCCTGACTTGTCGACCGCCACACAGATGGGAACCGACCCGAGGCTTTGGTGCTCGGACATGTCTTCCGAAAGGCAGTTGGTTATTGAGGTTTGCTGCGTACCCAAAGCACAACTCTGAAGATGAGGAGACCGATGGTGATGATTTGGATGATGGCAAAACACCAATCTAGCTGACGGGGCGGTGCCGAGATATAGAGCCCTTCCCCCGCAGCCAAATCATGGCTGCCTGGCCGGTGGACGAAATTGGTATTTGATAGACAAGGCTCCACATCAGGCTGAGATTCTCTCACTTATTCCCTGCACAAGGACCCACTGCCCCACTAAGATAGACCGCAGCCGGACTCCCAGAGACTAAAGCGGCAACCCAATAACCCTAATTGGGAGGTTTTCGACGCTGCCTTTCGACCTAACAAAAGGAATTAGTCCATGATTTCAGCGTTGAAATGAAGACGCGAACTAACTGCAGGTTTCGAGGATCTGTTGTGATGGGAGCGTGAATGTGAGGATATTATCGGAAAGGAGTTGGAAGTTCCAAGGGATTAGAGAGTGGGGTGGTTCTTATATTCGCCCCACGAATCAATCTCTATCGATCTTTCTTTCTCCTCCAAACAGCCAACGCAGAGCCGTTCGTTCCAAGGCAACCACCACCCACCAACATAATATCTGTTCTGATCCAGTCGCGAATCCTGATCACTCACGGCTCTGGGCAGGCAGGGCCAATAGACCACCGACCCACCTACAGTAGACCTCTGGGAAGATACTATTTCTCAAAAGCGGAGCTAGGGCGCTGTGCGTCTGTAATGAGCTTCAACACGTTGAAGTTTCAAGAGTGGCTCCCCGCCTTTGAGGCCCAGCTGAAGCCTTTGTGGACAACTGGCGAGTGTCAAGCCGATATGGATACCTACCTTCTCAACCGAAACTCAACCGGAGACGCCTTGTGGTGACCTCCTCGAATGTATCCTTCGCAACGCCAGCGAAAAGCGCAAGACAATAATGGCGAGCGATTCTGTTGTACTTGGCCTCACGCCTGCTCTTCTTCCCGACCTGGGCCAAAGCCTTGCAGAGATATCGTTGCTGTCTTCCCAACGGCCTGTGCTGCCGTTCCTAATATAAGCGCTGAAATCGCTCCCGGGAAGCCTAGGCGTGACCAAGCTTCGGTCTTCACTGTGGGTCATAGTAACCATGTTCGGGTACATCTTGGCTGTCGGAGCTGTTGCAAACAATATTAAGTTGGCCATCAGCATTGGGGAATGCTCGGTCCTTGCAGGACGTGTGATTCCTGGGCGTTGCCACTGGTCTGGGCCCTGTATCCCGCACATCGCGGCCACTGTGGGATAATAATTAATGAACCCACACCGACAGGAAAGGCCAAGGCAAAACTTCATCGAGTGCCGACAGAAAGACTACTGAATGCCCTTTGGAGGACCTTAAAGACGAAAGTAATGCTAACTATCGATCGTGAACGCCACCCACTTCTAGAACCTCCGCCGCCTTGTCGCGGCAATATTTCTCCAGATTTTTGCGTCAGCTCTTGCCTTTGTCCACACCGTTTTTAGGCACTCCAATTCTCCCATCCCTGTTTTTTCTGGGATTCCACGACACGCTTACGGGGATTTCCAGATTCACAGCATCCGCACTGGTCTGTCGCGGGATTCTCACGTTTGAAAAAATTGCAGGTATTAGAGAGGTCTCGAGAATTAACAATCACTATGGCCCTTATGAACAGACCGTGCGTGGTTCTCGTAGTGACGACAAACCACAGCTGGAAAATATATGATTTTGTCGATGGAGTAGCAATGCAGGCATACCATGGCTGGATTATTAATGGAAGGAAGGTGTGAGTGTTGGCACATTTTTGCGTTAGCCTGGTGGGCCCGGGTGTATATATTTATTTATTTATTTATATATATATATATATATATATTTTTTTTTCCCTATTCGCTCTTTGTGGAGCCAACAAAGCTGTAAGAATAATAATAATAATAATAATAATGCCTGCCTGACTGACTGACTAACTGACTGATTGACTGACTGATTGAGTGTGTAGTAGCTAGCCATGTGGAGTGAGTAAAAGGATGTAATTAGTTAGTTAGTTAGTTAGTTTGTTAGTTTGTGTGTTTTCCAATCCTCTCTCTCTCTCTTGGAATGGAATGGAATGGAATGGATTTGTTTTTTTTTTTTTTTTTTCGGGGGTGTGGCTTGGTACATAAAATCCAACAACGCACAACTGACTGACCCAGCCAGCGAGCGAGCGAGCGGGCTGTGCTGTGTTGTGTTGTGTTGTGTTGTGTTGTGTGTGGCAGGGCAGGGGGGGTTGTGGTTAGTAGTAGTAGTAGTACGTAAAAGTAAGCACTCTGAACCTCGTCTCGGGGAGAGATAAAGTTAAGCACCACCACCACTCTGAATCTCGTCTCGAAGGGGGGGGGATAAAGTCTTTTTTTCTTTCTTTCTTTCTTTCTTTTGGTCTATTTAGGCTGTTTTTTTTTTTTAATTTTTATTTTCATCCTTTATTTTTTTTATTTTTTTTAAGGGGTGTTGGGGGAGGGGAGGGGAAGGGACCTACTTGCTTGGTCGGTCGGATGGTTGGCTAGTTGGGTCGAGCTGATTAAGTGCATGAGTGAAAGTTGATTATGGGTTACTAAAAGTATAGGGTTGGTAATGGAATGGAATGGAATGGGTTGGTGTGTGTATGTGTGTATCGTAAGTATGAAGCGCCGTCTGTAACATGCATGCCTCATGAATGATGATGATGATGATGGTGGTGATGATGATGATAATGTTCGATGGCCGTGGGTCGGTCGGTCGGTCGGTATGAGCATTGACGGCATTTTCTCAAATACAATCCTTTAAATTCAATGCCCGTGTATTGTGGGTAAGTAGGTGTGTGACTGCGCCGCGAATCTGGGGGAGATCTGCAGTGATCCGTCCGCAATAACAACAACAACAACAACAACAACAGCAATACGAGTCTCTCTCTACGTATCATCATCATTATACACAGCATGGATTGATTGCACGGGGTAGCAGCTCAGCCGAACGATCCCCCGCTCATTCATTCATTCATTCATTCATTCATTCATCCATCCATCTCCCGGCGCGGCGATCCGTGACGATCCGGGGTGGGGGAGGGGATCTCGCCCCAAATCCGGCGGAATATGTGTGTGTGTGTGTGGGTGATTCGGTTACCGCAGCGGCTGTTACATACATACTTCACCGGCTAAAAAGGGAAATCGGCTTGTGGAGCTCCCGGCAATTGCTTTTTCTTTCTTTCGCTTTCTTTTTTGAGTTTGGGAGAGATTAGGGATTTGCCGACTTTGTTATGTATCTAAGGCTGTCTAAAACTAACTACCGGCAGATGGTGATGTATGATGGATGGGTCTCTTCCCATTTCGCGAAAAAGACTTGCTACTACCACCATCCACTACCATCCTACCATCACTACTACCACCCTCATCACACCCCTCCATCAAACCAAACCAAATAAAATAAAAACTCCCTCTCCTCGGCCCAATATTGCATGTGCGCGCGTGTGTGTGTGTGTGTGTGTATGCGCGTTGCTCGGAGGAAACCCCTGCCCTGCCCGGCCCTGCGCAGTGGTACTACTAGGGGCAATTAGTTTCGCAGCAGTAGCAGCCCCCCCCCGTTACAGAAAAAAAAACCCAAAACCCAAAACCCGAAACCCGAAACCTTCTCTCCCCCCCCCCTTCCGTCGTTTGGCGAAACGCCGCAAAAAAAAAAAAGCAAATTGGCCACGCGGCGAATTGGAGAAGCGATGCGAGATTTGAACGTGCGGTGGTTAGGGTTTGTCGTGTGGCTGGCTTTTTTGACGCCTGGCTTGTTTTGTTTGGGTGGGTTTATGCGATGGGCGCCGGGAGGGGAGGGGGGGAAGGGGGGAGAATGGTGGGTTTTTTTTGTGGGTTTGGTTGTGGTTTTGTGGTGGTTTGGGGGGGGGGGGGGAAAAGGGTTGCGCGCGTGTCCTTCCCTTTTTTTATTTTTTTTTATTTTTTTTTATTTTTTTATTTTTACAAAAACAACCAGCAAAAGAAAGAAAGAAAAAAAAAAAAAAATGAATGAATGATTTGATCATCACAAAAACCAAGCAGATTTGGCGTAAACTAAAAAAAAAAAAAAAAAAAACAAAAATAAGATACACATACATAAACAAACAAATAAATAAATAAATAAATAAATAAAAATTGAAGAAAAAAAAAAAAAAAGGAAAATAGAGAAAAAAAAAAGGGGGAGGGGAGCCTGGTTCGTTCGTACCACCTCTCTCACACTAAAAAAAAAAAAAACAACCCCGTAGGCGACCCAACCCAACCCAAACCCAAAAAGGGTTGTTTCTTTTTTTTTGGGGGGGGGGGGTTTAATAATCTAAAATCTCGAAATTCATGCCTTGGACTTGTCCCCTTCTAATGTCCTTTTCCTACCCAATATCCGATCGGATCTGATCTGATCTGGTCTGGTTTGATCTGATCCAATGCGCTTCTTCCTGGCCTAGTACAGTCCAACCCAATGCCCTCTCCCAACCCAACCCGATCCAATGCCCTGCTTCCCAGCCTAGTACAGTCCAACCCAATGCGCTTCTTCCCGGCCCAGTCCAATTCAATGCGTTTCTTCCCAGCCTAGTACAGTCTAACTTAATGCGCTTCTTCCCGGCCTAGTCCAGTCCAACCCAATGCCCTGCTTCAACTCAACCCAACCCGATCCAATGACCTCCAATACACTCAATACGCTCCCTCCCCCCCAATACCCCCCCCCCCGCAATGCCAATGCCAACCCAACCTCAGCAACAATGCTTTGGCAGCAAAAAAAGGTAACCCCCCCGGGGTGATGCGTAACCGGGGCGCCGAGATGTGTGTCTGGGTTTTGCTTTGCCTCTGCCTCTGCCTTTGGAGGGTCGGTGGGTTGGTTGGTTGGTTGGTTTGGTGTGAGCATACGCATTGTGTGTGTGTGCTTGTGTGCTTGTGTGTGTGGATGGATGGGTGGATGAATGGGTGGGTGTATGTATAAAGGAAACCCTTTTTCCTGTCTTCTTCTTCTTCTTTCTTCCTCCTGTCATCATCATCATCATCATCATCATTGTTCGGTCGATCCGATCCAATCATTTCATAACTCGGAACTTTTATTTTATTCTGTTGGTTAAAAAAGGGTTTTTTTTTAATTTTTTTAAAAAAAAAAAAAAAATTTATATAGTCTTTTTTGTTTACGTCACTCCATCAAAAAAAAAAAAAACTCAACCTTCTCTGAAGAAAATAAATATGGTTTCGAAATCTTTTACACGGGCTTTTTTGGCTTTGCAGCGTAAGTTTTCTTGTTTTTCTTGAAAGGGTCTTCTTCCCTCAAGTAAGCTCCGTCCCTTTTTTTTTTTTTTGCTAACCATATCTTTTTTTTCATCTGATTAGTGGCTGCTCTGGTTGTCGGTCAAGGCGGACAATTCATCTCTGGCCCTTGTAATTTCGACGAAGATTGCGTTTCCGGTTGCTGCGGCTTCAACTCGGGCACATGTGCCAATCCTGTTGCCGCGGAGCGCGACGGGGGTTGCTCATTTGCAAAAGGGCGAACAATAATACCTAGACAAGCTGCTGGGACCCAGTTCATCACCGGTCCCTGCACCAGCGATGACGACTGCGCTTCCGGCTGCTGTGGCTTCAACACCGGGAAATGCGCTGGTGCCATCATCGCACAGGAACGTGATGGCGGGTGCGGATTCGGCGATGCGCAGCCCAACGACGACGCAGCCCGTGCGCTACGAGGACAATCACCGACTCAGGTTGTCGCTGATGGCGAAACTTCCATGACGGCTACCCCTGAGGCCACCGCTGCCCCCAATAATAATAATAATAATAATAACAACAACAACAACAAGGCCCCGGGAACGCAATTCATCACCGGTGCCTGCACCAGCGATGCTGACTGCGCCTCGGGCTGCTGCGGCTTCAACACCGGCAAATGCGCCGGCCCTGTAGTCGCCCAGGAGCGCGATGGCGGGTGCGGATTCGGCGGGAACAATGTCGTCGACAACGGCGACAACAACAACAATAACAACAACAACAACGACGACGACGACCCTCCCGCCGCCACCCCCGCCGCCAACAACAACAACAACAACAAAGCCCCGGGAACTCAATTCATCACCGGTGCCTGCACCAGCGACGCCGACTGCGCCTCGGGCTGCTGCGGCTTCAACACCGGCAAATGTGCCGGCCCCGTCGTCGCCCAGGAGCGCGATGGCGGCTGCGGATTCGGCGACGATGAGCCCAACGACAACGCCGTGAATGCCAGAAAGAGACGTGGCGTGCATTTTTGGGGTTAGGCTTTCTTTTTTTTTTTTTTTTTTTTCTCCGGGGAAAAGGTTAGGGGAAGGGGGGGGTTTGGAGTTGTTGTTGTTGTTGTTGTTGTTGTTGTGAGGGAATTAAGATATATAAGAAAAAGGATATCGTGATGGGATGGCGTTTTTTTTTTTTTGAGGAGGGCGGTGGTGGGAAGGGGGGGTGTTTTTTTTTTTTTTTTCTTTTTAATTTCCCTCCCCCCCCCCCGTGTAGGGGCGTGTATTATACATGTACAGAATTGCCACTTTTCGAATTTTTTTTTTTTTTTTTTGTTTTTTTGTGTTGGACACTGGAGTAGGGGGGAGAGGGGGGGTAGGACTGGATCAAAAAAAAAAATTTCTCCTCTTGCAAAGAAAAAAAATTTAAGGTTTTTTTTATATTTTTTATATTTTATGTTTTTGGTTGCGAGGGGGTTTCTTTCTTTTTTAATTTTTTTTTGTATTGTGGGAAAAAAAAAAAAAAAAAAAAAAAAATTAAATGTCGGTTACTCTATCTCTCTCTTTCTCTCTCTACCTCAATACCTCCAAGCCGCAAGCCGCTATCAGTTTTCCCCCACAACTCGCTTTTACCAGAAGCCACGACAGCACACACTCCTCCTCCTCCTCCTCCTCCTCACAACCAGCACCGCGGTATTCAGAGAAGAGAGAGAGAGAGAGAACCCGTGGCAGCCACATTACCAGCACTACACTATGGAGATCGCTGTCCCAGCAATACAACACATGCCGAAACACGGGGTGAGTTTCCGAGCCTTTAGCTTGCTTGAAGTCCCCCCCCTATTCACGAAACCGATTTGCTTTGCGAGTTGAATGCTGGGAATGTGATACAGCTGGGTTCATGGTGGGTGGGTGGTTAGTGGGTGGTTAGTGGGTGTGGTGGTAGTGGTGGTGGTCGTGGTCGTTTCATCATCGAACCCTTGGCTAACTAACATAAATAGATATCGCTTAAATGACAAAACCTGTAGCATTATCAGCATTATCAGCAGCAAAAGGCGCCAGGTTTTAAAGTCTCGCGTCTCACTCACTCACCCCCCCCCCCGTCGCATTTTTCCATTATCCGAGCGAAGAAAAAAAAAAAAGAGGCATAAATCTATCGGTTAGCTATTTGGGGGGTTTTTTTTTTTCATGCTTAGTTTTTTTTAGAAGTAAAAAGAAGAAAAAGGAAGAAGAAAAAAAAGTGTGTTGCTTGCTTGCTTGCTTGCTGTAGTGCTCCTGAAAAAAAAAAGGTTTTTGGTTTGGGGGTTTTTTCGAGGTGGGTTTTTTTCTTTCTTATGTTTTGGTTGGGAGAAGGAGAGGGAGAGGGAGGGAGTTGAATGTGTGGGCGTTTTGTGGAGGATGTTGGGTTGGGTTAGGTTGTTGCCTGGGCTGGGCTGGGCTTGGTTGGTTGCTTACTAAGTTTCTAAGGGTGGGGCTACTTGGTTACTTGTGGAATGAAAGGGTGAATGAACCTCGAGCATCGGATTGGCAGAAACAACAACTATGGATAGGGTTCTGCGGGAGAGAAGTGCTCTTTCTGTGTTGTGGGCGCTGTTTGTCACTGGATGGAAGGAGCGATTGATTTTGACTAGAAGGGGGCCGTCGGCTAGAAGTAGGTGGCCCCGCTAAGAAAAAAAAACTTTGTCAACTAAATGCCTCTCTACGGGCATAGATATCATCTCTCGTAGTAGGGATTGTAATGTCCTAAATATAGTCTTTCGTTGAGTGCCAGTATTTGGTTGCAACTGGGGAGAACAATGTCACCCGCGGACGGGAATAAAGCAGGTCCACCAAAACAACGCGCAGAGTATATCTCGGCCAGCTTTTTTAATATCCCCTACCATTGGAGGCTCACACGGAGCCCCTGGTACGAACCCTCCCCTCCCTAATATGTACTGCGTTCCGTCGTCGCAAATGCAGTCGCAATAGACTCGGTCGCGGGGGTCGAATGAGTAGCATTCTCTGTTGGGGGGGGGGTCATGTTATGTTAGAATCGGGGCTTGGATGGGGGAAATGGAGTGGAGAGGGGGAAGAGAGAAAGGTGGAAATACGCGTAAACGCAGATTCGGGGCGGGGCCGGCGGCGGGGGTGGTGGGGGAGGTGGAGGTGGAGGCGGAGGTCCACTCGGGGGTTGGGGCGGTATACAGCCGCACCCAGCTTGCGACCCCCCCGTGCAGAAGCCGAGGTTGGAACCCGAGCGGAGTTGCCCGGCGCAGCCAGCAAAGTCGCAGGGTGCCAACGCACGACAGAAACCAGGTGTTGCGGCAGAGGAGAGACAGGGGCAGCCAAAATAGGCTCCTTTGCATGTCGCAGCGAAAGGAGCCCCCGCATTGTTCATCGTCCCGGCGCAGCCGCCATTCTCACAGGGTTGCCTTGGACCGCATGTCGCCAGGGTGGCATGGCAGATGCAGCCTTGGAAGTTCCCCCGACAGCGGGCGATGTTAGAGAAGCCGTCATAGGATCCGTCACAACCGTTCAGGTCGCAGGCTTGGGGATTACCGCACGTGCTTTCGGTGGGCTGACAGATGCAGCCTTGGAAGTTGGTGCGGCAACGCGCCGTATTTGAATTGCCGTCGTAGGTCCCGTCGCATCCGTTGAGATCGCAGGATAGGGGAGGACCGCATGCCGCTGGCGTAGGAGTGCAGAGGCAACCTTGGAAGTTCTCTCGACAGCGTGCGGTGTTTGAACTGTCATCAAAGGACCCCGCACAGCCGTTGAGATCGCAGGCTAAGGGAGGGCCGCATGTTGCTGGGGTGGGATTGCATATGCAGCCTTGGAAGTTGCCCCGACAGCGTGCAACGTTCGAGCTGTCATCGTAGGATCCGGAGCACCCATTGAGATCGCAGGAAAGAGGAGGACCGCATGTTGCGGGTGTAGGGGTGCAGAGGCAGCCTTGGAAGTTCCCTCGGCAGCGCGCGGTGTTTGAGTTGTCATCGAAGGACCCATCACAGCCGTTGAGATCGCAGGGAAGGGGGGGCCCGCACGCCGCTGGAGTGGGGTTGCACACGCAGCCTCTGAAGTTCTCCCGACAGCGAGCCGTATTCGACTTATCGTCATAGGTGCCGGCACAGCCATCGAAATCACAAGGACGGGCAGGGCCGCATGTTGCTGGAGTGGGATCGCATACGCAGCCTCTAAAGGACCCTTCTCGACAATGAGCCGTGTTGGAACTGGGATCGTACCTGCCGACGCAGCTATCGCAACTAAGGTCTGGGCTACACAGCCCCGGGGTTAGCGGGGATGGTATGCATTCACAGCCCTTGTGTGCCACATTGCAATGCGCACTTCCATCAGCGAACGTTCCACTGCAGCCCTCGGCCTCACAGCTAATCGGCGTCCCACAGGTACCAACGGGAGCCGTCGGCACAACAGGTGTGGGGGTGGGGGTTGGTGTTACGGCTGGGCTACTTTCTGCTGTCGTCAACTCACATGCCGTTGTAGCAGGTCCCTGGCGCCGCCCGATTTCCCTAAGCGGCTCTTTGTAATTTTCCCATGCCCCCAAACGGAAACCAAACGTCCAATCCCCTTTATATACCCTCTCCATAGCCTCAAAAACCTTTCCCAACTCATTTGGATTTTCCGTGTCTGGCTCCCCTGTCGGATTTTTATCGTACAGTACCTCGTCGGTGAGGTGATTTTCCCGGACCGACTGGACATATACGCGAATCAATTCTTGATTGGTCTTGATGTGGTTATCCATCCAACTGGCGTAACTCCTAGCCCACGTCGCCTCGACTCTGGGTGGATTCTTGCAGTCTTTGGCTGATAGGGCTTCAATGACCGAATCAACTCCTAAGCTAGAGATAAATCACTTCGGTTAGATGACAAACTGCTGCTGGACGGGGACACTTGAGAGGAGGCTTACAAAGCCTGGTAAATCCGCTTATTTGCATTTTCAAAAAGTTTCTTGAAATCGTCATCCCGAGTTATGGCGAGTAAGGTAGCGATTAGCTGAAGGACGGCTAAGTGTTTCGCCGGAACTTGGTCGATGGAGATATCGATAACCGTCCATGCACGGCCTAGAATACCCCTCTCTCCTATTGTTGGATTGACGTTGCACAACTAAGAACGTCGTGAGATTAGTATTGATTCGTGTGTGGCATTATTGGAGAGGGAAGGGTCTGGGGGCTCACGATCCCTTTTACAGAATTGAAGTCACTATCCATGATAGCAAGATCACCGGGGAACATCTTTGAAGGGAGTTGGTCAACTATTACTTTCAGCCGTGGCACATCGCCCTCTTTCGCCTCGTTCCTAGCCAAAAAGAACTCTTTAAATTGATTGCACTGGCCCTTTTTTTCAATTTCGGCTTTCAGGAAATCCTTGAGAAAGGATTTTTCATCTATGGCGGCTCAGTAATCTGGAGGCTTCGGGGCTTTTAAAAGGTGGCATACAAACGTGGTCAACGTTGACCCAAGGCCCACTGTCCACAGACGAGAAGCTGTATTTTTGGAGCTCCCCGTTCTTGTCACGGCCCTTTACGTCGCCCATAGCCAGCTGACGCCTGCTCGCCTTAGTGTATGTGAGTACGCCGCAGTCCGTCGTCGATCTTACGTAGCTAAAAGAGAGAAGGGTCGGCGTTTTGAAACAGATGCGGAATAAAAAAAAGGGAGGGCACTACTTACAACTGTCTTCCGCCATCAAATGCCAATTTACTCACCCTTGGATGATCAGGCATCTTTACTCGGGAGTCTAAGGGACAAACAGGACCGAGCTCGAAATCAGGAGCTGCTAAGATATTCACGTCGCCAGCGTCGGCGTCTTCATCAGGAAGACCTAGTGCGGGAATTGTAAAGCGGCAGGCAGTGCAACCGGTAGTACAAGGTGAGGATGAACTGGGTGAAGATGTAACGAGTGATTGAGATCCGGATGTCGAAGAAGGGGCGTGATTCGCTGCCCTGAGTAAGGCATCGGCCGTAGCCGCGAGGCCTGCGAGAAGGCCTGCCAGACCCGCGAGACCCACACCTCCAGCCATGATCGCAACCTCAAGAGGACCAAGTATGGAGACAACACTGGTTATCAGGCTGCAGAAAATGAAGCAAAGGCCTGCTGCAGCTACCCCTAGCTCTGTTCCGAAACTGTCTGAATCTGAATATCGCCCCTATTAGTGTGGCACATAAAACTGGCCAGCTACAGCAGAAGACTCACCGGACTTGGCAGTTTGAATGGCTGCTAACGCTAAACTAGATCCTGTTGGATCGCCTGGCACTGATGAGAAGGACATCACAATGGAGGAAAGGTCGTGTAATTGGGACGCTAGAGCACTGGCCGAGTCTAAAGCGTTGGCTGGTTGAAGCGTGACGACTGGGACAAGATGGCTAGCTGAATCAAGGGACTGTGCCTGGGTAATGGTCGTTGCCCCGCCGGGGCCCGAGCTGGTAATGACGTTCGTGACAAACGATGGGAGCGGAAAGACCGCGGACGGGAATAGAGCCGGAATGCTAAGAGACAGCGTAGATGTTGGTAGTGGTGGAAAGGAAATGGGGGGGAAATCGTTGTCGATTGTGCAATTTATACAACCCCACGCAATTCCACCGGGCCCAACGACGATACTAGTGGAAACCCCGCTCTCTATGGTAGCTATAGTCGTGGTCGTCGTGAGGGTGGAGAATCCACTTAGAGTGGTCGGCTTAAACGTTACCTCTCGGGTGCTTTTTCCATTCACAGCCGTCAAAGTTTCCACGGAAATGGTCGGTTGCGCCGGGGAAGTCGATGTTGGAAGGGCCGTGGCTGTCGGAACGGAACCCGGCGCTGGGCCTGGCTCGACAGTGAGAAACAGCCCATCGGTCGAGATGACGGTCACTCCAGCGACGGAAGTCGGTATATCGAATGTCTTTGACCCCTCAACGATATCGCTGAGGCCGATAACCCATTTTGTTCCGTTAATGGCGATCGTCAGTTTGTGGGCGCCGAGAACGAACGTCATACCCCCAATTACCACAGCGGCCGCGCCGAGCTGGAAAATCTGGTCCCCATGGCAACTATACACAGGTCCCATCAGCTGTTGCCTTACAAGGGGGTTTCAAGTTCGGGTTCCGGAAAGGGTTGCTTGCGCGTACATATATGTAGACGGGATGTAGCAGTCGTCGCCGCATAATAGCGTAGGCACACCACCAACGACGGGACATAAATTAGTACCCCCAAAGCACGAGAACTACTTGTCAGTCAGTAATTCCCTAATAGAATATCCAGGCGCAGTCCCAAAAATAAAATGAAGTTAATTAACTCGCCTCTGATTTGTTGTACCTCCCTCCTCCGCAGAGGGCTGGGACGATAATAACGTCGCCAATATCAATCACATCCGGGTCGGAGATCTGTGGATTCGCGTCCAGGAGCTCTTCGAGCGTTTCGTTGAATTGCTCACTAATATGCCACAGGGTATCGCCAGACACTGCCACCATTACCGTGATATCAGCGGTATCCGTCCCGCGATGCCGTTGAGTTGGGGGAGGGATTTACCAACTGTGTAGAGCTCAACGTCGTCCTGGGCCGACGCCGGGCTGGAGACGAAGACGGTGAACAGCAGCGCTAGCAACGCAGCCACCCACATCGAGGTCAACATCGTGCCAACAATTGGGAACTGTGACAACAGTAGAGTCGGTTGTTATCCGATACGGATGAAGAAGGGTCTGGCAAAAAAGTGCGCAGGGCATGCCATTAGTACAGCCTCTGGACGAGGACCCCCCTGTAAATGAGATCCCAAATAATGTAGCATGGGAAATGCTAGTGTCGGCGAAATCAACAGTCCACCCGAGGAGCCAAAAGTCTGCAGCGATAGACCCACCGTGCCGTGGAATATGAGTGGTGCAGGGTGGTTGTCGCGATTGGAGATTGGACTGCGAATTCGCGGTAACTAGGGCTGGGGTCGACATGCCAAGCAAAATCTCACTGTGCCGTTCAGCTCCACTCCGGGGGGTCTGTCTTCCAGTGGTCTTATCTCCTCTTATCTCGTCCTCCCCGGAGCAAGACCAGCATATCTTCTGACGGAGCACTGCATGGACGGCAAGTCAGCGGTTGGTTTGAGCCAGGCGTGTGAGGCTCTGCAGCTGGCGCGGGGGAGGAGCTCCAACCGCTCTGGAAATAGTCCGGATTGACTGCGGGCCGTTGGGCATGACCGGGGTGGCTTTTCAGTATACAGCCCTATGACGGTAGACTGGCAGCCAGCTGAGAATGCCAAGCCCTGAATAATCGATTACATATTGCCGCGCGTGTTCGGGCCTGACAAGACCAGCAATGCGACTCTCTGTCTCCGCGGCAGGCGCAGATCCTGAGTATGTCAGATCGCTCAGCCAGCCCTAAACAGGGAAAGACTCCCTCGCGGATGCGTCTCAAGACAGTGCTCGGGTCGATACATATCGATGTAGTGAATTTTCTAGGGGACCGAGACCAGAAACGTTTCTGCATACTTTAGCATCTCCTGGGCGTAACTATTGCCCGTAGTCCGGAAGTGGGTCTTCCGCGTACTTGATGAAGCTGAAGTCCGGATTGACGACCGATCATCCGCTACTCCTCGGATGTGTAGCGCTAGAGGTTCATTGCGCGTCAGCCTTTGCACTAAAACAACGCAAACTAACAATGGCAACAACCTAGAAACCGGTCAGATCGGAACGTCATACCTTTAGCCATGACAGTTAGATTCCACGGATACCTTGCGCAGTTGATAGACGGTCACCTACCCTTGCCAGTTTTCCAGTAGGTTGTAGGACCGTAGAGTGAGTGCATATACCGCGGGGAGGGGTGCCTATGCCATGGGGCACCAGAAAATTCCGAAAATACCCTAGTTAGTCATTTCTTACCGATAGAGGGCTGTATGTGTGCGTCGATACACTTGGACGCCTTGTCCCGCAACACGGCACACGGCTTGCAGGGTAAGCGGCCTTCTTACAGCTGAACCCACGACGCACTAGAGGGCAATAGACTAAACGCTCACCCACCGGACTCTGGGATTGAACCCCATGTCACCAGAGTCTAGTAAAACCCAGAGCCAAAATTCGAAGAACTGAGTCGTCGCGCACCCGAGAACTCGCAAGGTGGGGGTTGTTGTGGCCGAGGTTTAATAGGCGATGTCTTAACCCAGGTAAGCTTTATCTTAAGCTTAAAGACGCCCCGGGGGGGGCGCCTTGCGCATGGCTTACTTAATAGCGGCAGCTGTAAATTAGGCACGAGGTTAATCTCTACCGACGGCTTCTCTCTGCTGGGATTGTTTTACCATCGCGTGGTGATATTCGCCCGTGAGCGATCCATGTAGTTATCCCAGAAGCAAGATGTGTCCAGGCGCACCTGGCTGTCGCGTCCTATATCCTGTCCGACTGTGCGGTTGTCTGATGCTGACGCCAGCAGGTTATTTATCTATAGTCCAGCTACCAATCCCACCCCGGAGTCTTCCAGCGCACAGCAGTTCTATGATGGAAACGGGCTAGGAGTTTTTGCAAAAAAAAAAAAAAAAAAGTTATAAATCTGGAAATTTTTTTAAAAAAAAAGGGAAAAGGGGAAAAAAAGTAGGCCTTTTTGTCATGGAAATTAGGGATAAAAAGGATAAATGTGAGGTTGGGATTTTGATAGGGAGGGGGGAATAAAAAAAGAAAAAAAGAGCCAAGTCAGTCTTGGAAAAAGCTTATTGTGGGAGTACGTTCTTGGGTAATCACGTAAATCATTTATTTAGCGCATGATATTTTCCTCTTATTTAATCTATTAAAAACATTTATGTTTATTTACATTCATAGAATAATAACGACTTTAATCCGACGCCTTTCAAAAAATTGGGAAGGGGGGTATTTCCGTGTAGTTTACCGATTTATCCATACAAAGGGGTGGCGCATTGCTGCTATATAAGCCCTAAGTCGCGGAAGGATTTTTGTCCAAAAGCGGCGGCTGAGGCTCCAGGTATATATATGCTATTCATGTGGTGTAGCCCGATCCGCTGTCGTGATTGTTTGGTATTGGAAATTGTGGGTGCTCTTTTGCATAGGACACTGACGGTCCGGTCCGGTGAACCAACGGAGAAAGCGGGTCGAAAGCATCTTTTGGGCGGGCAAGGCTGACTCCTCCCGCAGAGAGCTAGACTGTTGGACAGTCTGGTCGGGGGAGCCTATCAGGTTCATATCCAATTCCCCATTCTTCCCTATTCCGATTTGCCACTTCCATCCTCAAAGAAATTCTCTCGCGTAATACCGCTACGCTCACACATGCCTCGGAAGGCCGATCCAGCCTGGTCAAATAGATCCAGCGGGGTGCCGAGCTCCGCAATCTGCCCTGCGTCCATGACGCAGATACGGTCGTAGTTGAGGACAGTGCGCAGACGATGTGCAATGCATAGTAGGGTTTTGCCCTTGAATCCCGTGGCGATCGTGTGCTGGATCTTCCGGTCGGTTTCCATGTCCACTGAGCTGGTTGCCTCGTCGCAAACAATGATCTGGCTACCGCGAACTAGCGCACGTGCTAACGCCATCAGTTGGCGCTGACCGAGGCTGAAGTTGAGGCCCTCCTCTTCAACGGCCGCGTCGAGGTGTATTTGCCTTGTCGACTTCTCATCTAGGCTTGCGTCCTCTGCGACTAAATAGCTCTGCCGTAGGGCGGACCATAGTTCCAGGTCAGTGCGCTCGCCAAAGGGGTCGATGTTAGACCGGACGGTACCCCGGAATAGTGTGGGGTCTTGCGGTATGATCGATATGCGGGAGCGGAGGTCGTGGAGACCGATGGAAGCTATGTCAAGGCCATCGATGGTGATAGAACCATGTGAAAGTTCGACAAGCCGGAATAGAGTGGACGTGATGCTGGATTTCCCAGCGCCTGTCCGACCGACTATCCCAATCCGCTCGCCTCCCTTGACATGCAGGCTTACCCCCCGAAGGACGGGAGGCAGGCCTTCTCTGTACCTCATCTGTACATCCTCAAACACAATCTCCCCCTTTTCTGGCCATGAAGGACGGACCGCCTCGAGACGTAGAGGCGCTTCTTTCTTGAGTTGCGTTCCGTAGTAGTGAATCCGCTCTGTAGAGTTCATGGCATTTTCCACCTCGGCCAGCTGTCTAACGGTAAACTGGATTATCTGCACGATGGACAGCATGTACGATAAGGCCAGGCCGCTGATGCTGGGCAGGACGTTGAACCTCGATGTCACAACCAGGATACCGGTAGTCATGATAAGCATATTACCGATGGCATCTAGTCGCACAGTGAGCCATCTTTGATTGGCGAAGGTCAGGAAGTAGGCCGCATCCATCTCATCAATGGTATTCCGTAGGTCCTGGGTAAAGCGATCCTGCAAACCGTAGGCCCGGATGCAGGCTGTGCCGAGCAATGCTTCCCCAAATCGAGAAAACACATTTGAGCGCAGTACAGCCTCGTGCCGTTTGACTTCACGCGCCGAAGCCCGATAGTAGCCAGCAGAGGTGACGAACACCAGGAAAAAGGGGACAAGAGCAACGGCGAACTATGTATCTCTTAGTTGTAGTTCCTTGTCGACAGCGGGATCGGCGCACTCACATAGTGGAAGTAGACAGTGATTAGGATGAAGACAGCTACGATCGCTAGAAAGGGATTAGCAACGCCTTATAAAGTGAATGCAAAAAACATACAGGACAATGATAAGAGGTACATCCGCAACGCATCTGTCAGGTTATTATCCATGATATCAGTATCCTTCGAAAACCGGTTCGTAATGCGACCGAGCGGCGTTGTGTCGAAGAATGACATGGGAGCACGCAAGGTCCGCCTCATGGCGCGGTGAAGCATAACCTTGCTTGCAGTTGTGCCGGCCATGGTGAGGGCGATGGAGAATCCGAAGATGAGCAGTGCCTGAGCCACACTCAAACCGACATATCCACCAATCTTTGACAGTGGTTAGCTTTCCGATTCTGCAAATACGGCGTGACGGTAGGATACATACATATTGGCCCATGGTTAAATGCCATTTATCCGCCGACCACCACGAGAGCCATAAGCCTGTCACGATATAGCCACCCTGCGAGACGATCAAGAGCGTAAATGCTAAGGGGGCGTTCAGAATACTACCGGATGCACAGACATATGCCTTGTAAACGCTCCATGGCACGCTAGATACAGCCCGTTCTTCAACCTGCATTAGTGCGCTAGCATTTTTCTTTGGCGCCGGGGGGCTTTTCAGGTCGTCTTCGATCTTGTTACCACCGTAGGCTCCCGCCCCCTCCCCTTCCTCTTCTTGCGCTATCTTGGCCATCATGGTTGAAAAGGCTTCATTATGAGCAATCAGATTCTTGAAAGTGTCCACAGCCACGATCTCACCCTCCTCTAGCCAGATGATTCTGTCACATCGGCTAAGGACATGAAGTTGGTTTGTTGCCAGGATCCGGCACTTATCCTTTAGGAGCCCACATATCGCATGGTCGAAAATGTGGCGGCCGACATGCGCATCCACAGCGGAAAGGGGGTCATCCAAGAGAACGATATCAGCTCCGAAATATATTGCTCTCGCGATATTCAGCCGCTGCCTCTGGCCTGATGAGACTGTGATTCCGCGCTCACCGATTTCCGTAAGATCGCCACCAGCTAGCATCTCAATGTCTGGTCGAAGGGCGCAAGCGTCGATAACGTTATCGTACCGTTCGGCATCATAAGGTCTACCGAAAAGGATGTTGTCTCTAACGGTGGCGTTCTGAATCCAAGCGTACTGGGGACAGAAGCCTCGAGAAGCCCCCATTATCATTTCCCCGTCTGTCATTCGCATGTCGCCCGCAAGAGCAGCCAGAAGCGAGCTCTTGCCTGACCCAACTCCGCCGATAACAGCTATAAGCTCTTTCCGACCGATGGAAAAATTTAGGTCGCTAAGTTTAAACGGTTCCTGCCCGGTGAGCAGAGGTGAGCAGGATGTGCGACCGTTCGTTCTTGCGACCCGCTCCCCCTTGTGTATTGCAGCCATTTTCTCATGGCTGGATCTTATTTCTTCTGGCGCATCGGGGACGGTTGTCCTCTCCCAAGTAAATGACGCATCCTTAATCTCTACCGCGCTGCTCCCTTCATAGTTCCATATTGTCTCGTCTTTCATTTCTTCAGCAGACAGGTATTCCTGGATGCGAGAAATAGAAGACCACGCGTCAACGATCTGACCGATAATCCATGGCAAGACGTTAAGAGGCGTCCTGAGACCGTTGAAAAGGGCTAATGACGAGAATATCGGTGCTGGGCTGAGCGAATGGTTTGTTAGGGAATAGGTAATGAAAGCGAGCATTGATGCGAAGATGGGGAGAGACTGCACGAGACTATTAGATATGTTTAAGTATCAAGCTTTGGAGGGTAGCACAAACCATAGAAACGGCGTTTATAGCATTTCGACTTGCTAAGAGTATCTGGATTGCCCAAATCTCTCTTTTCCGAATGTCGCCTAATCTTTTGAGGAAGCTATCCTCCCAACCAAAGTACTTGACGAAACGAACGCCCTGCAGGATTTCCTGCGTTAAGCTGACCCGCTGGTCGGTTATCCGATTGATACGATATCGCTGGGCGAACATGCGTTGAACAACCTTAGCCAGTATGGGCGCTCCGATAAAGAGGAGGGCGAAGCCGGCTAGAGCACTGTATGTCAGGTTTATCAGCAAAAGGATCAAGATTGTGATGATCGAGATGGGCGCGGTCCAGATGAAGTGAATGAATCCCAAGCATTGGTCGATCCGATTAGTGTCCGTTGCCATGAGATTGATAACCCTTCCATTTGACCAGCCTTTGCTATCGTGGTCGTCAGTGTCCTCACGCCAGGGGCCCCTCTCGGCGTCATCTCCACCGGCCTTTGCACGACCTGATATCCTCAGGGACTTCTCGAATATCACGGCAATCAGGGCTGCTCTACACTGCCCGCCCACGATCATCGCTCTATAGTTGAACTGGCTGTTTGCTAAACTCTGTAGCAACTGCATCAAAGAAATCCCGAAGACGAGCGCTAGGCCCTTCCAAATATGTGGAGCGCGAGGATCTGGACCTGCGTTGTAGGCATCGGTTGCAAACTGAACTAGATAGCGAAGTACGAATGGAGTGAAAGCTCCAGACATGTCCCCTATAAGGCGGCAGATGCCCCCGATCCAGAACTCGAACTTGAATGTTTCGTGTATGGCCCATATCAGGGGGTACTTGTCACCCCTGTCAAGCCTTCTCTGGAATCCTGACTGGAGCTTCGCAGACATTGCGTCGACTGTTCTATCCGGATTCACGAGCCAGATGTCGTTCAGCTCGAGGGGACGAGTATAACCGACCTATAATGACTAACTGTCAGTAGTCTGGACGGTGGCGAAGCAATTGCACGCTGTGGACTGACTTTCATGAGCGGAGCGATCCACTGAAAGGTGAGCAAACTGAAGATTGATGCTGTGTATTCCCGCGAGACGCGGCGTTCCTCTGGAACCGGGGGCGGTTGTCCCCAATTGAGTGTGCTTAACCTCTGATACCATTTCTTCTTGGGCAGGTCTTCCATAAGAAGACCCGCCCGTTCATCAAAAGACACGAAGCGGGATGTCGGCTGTTGTCTAGGGCTGGTGGAATCGATGACGGAGTGATAGTCGCCTTCACCCGGGGCCAGTGGCAGAGCTGGGTCGGCAAAATCAGCGTTTCCAGCTGCTGCTGGATATAAAGGCTTCTCCATTGCGATGCACAGTGTCGGTGGAGGTCAAGACGGACAGTCGCAGAGGAGAGGAGGGAAATGCCACTGAGACTCGAGAGCGGTCCGGTGCAGCCGCAACAAAGGGACTGCAAGGCGAAGGAGCGCTGTATTTCAATCGGACGGACTGTAGCCAGGAACCTTCGCACTGGAGGAGAAGGGACACGGCCATGTTATAAACCGGGGGACGAGCCAAGCCGTGAACGCGGTCGGCGGCGCTGCCGAGCCTGACGGCCGCCAGCCACTCGGGAACAGCCATATCCGAACGAAATAAACGCAGCACCAGCGCAGCAGCAGCAGCAGCAGCAGCAGCAGTCCAGCGCAGCCAGCGCGCGAGCTCAGTCTGTTCCCGCGCCCAACATCACAGCCCCCGTTGCCGCTGATGTCGTTCGTGAGAGGCCCCGGGCGGACGACCTGGGGTGTCGGGGGTGGGCGATCATCTCTTGGCAGTCAGAAACCCGGTCGCCATCTGCATCTGTACGTAAAGTCGTGAAACATTTCGCGATGCGACCCCATGAATACGAGGGAGCAGGACGGACGTCTGCATGTGCGAGGTACAATGTGCCTCTACCCCCGCCATGACCGCGTGAGCTTACCCCGTAGGCGCACGGCTAAATGGACGGGATGAGATATTGTGGGGTAGCTGCCTCTTTGGAAAACCGCCCAACCCGTTCCAGCTTCACTGGATGCAGTGCAACGCACTCTCTTTTATTTATGGGGCGACGGGGTACAATATTGTACTTGTAGGCGTACAGAGCAGCTGTGGGTGCGTAACTAGAGTCGGGTTGCAGCCGCACAGCAGCAGCACGCCGGTCTCCCATGTTTAGCTGTAGGATGATGCGACAAGTCACTGGACGGCACTGCAAACGCCAAGGCCAACTCCCATCTAGTAGGAAAGGCAATCTGTTCCTTAAAAAGCTCCAGCACAAGCTAAGCTCCCAATAAACCCAACAAGCTATGACGCCGCGCAGTGCTCTGTTCTCCCGTATCTCGTCCACGCACATACGTCGCAGTACGCGGCGGAAGACAAGGGAGCTCGGCAGTCCCTGCATCCGCTTGAGCCTATCATCAGCCAATGCAGAGCCCTACGTAAATCGACTGCCCCGCTCGTCCAGGACCTCATTGGGGAAACAAAGCCGTGACAAACTTGCTGGAGGCAGAGAGGCAATGAGTCCCAACAACAGGCAGCTGCAGCAACGCGACAACCAGCCTGTCAGAATAACGTATAATCTAGGTGGAGGTGTCAAGAGGAATAGTTGGGTTGGGACAATTGATAATCACTCACCCTGCCCCCTCCGTCCTGACTCTGTTTGCTCGCGTAACCCCTCACTACCAAAATACACTGGTTCGAGGCCGTTATGCGCACGTTTTTAGTTCAATGTCTTGCATCTGATGTGTGCTCTGTTCGGAGGAGTGGTTTACCTACAAGCACCAAAACTTAGGCGAAAGTGGACGAAATACACTGTATTTTCGTACCCTCCAGAACAACACCCACTATAGCAACCCTTCTAGTATGGTCATGCCCTAGTGACAGCATAGTCACGCCTGCATAAGTCGTATGACGACCTATCGTCCACGTACACACACACACACACACACACACACACACACACACACACACACAAACGCACACACAAAAGAAATGAAAGTTCGCTGTATTTAGAAAGGGCACACACCGGCTGGGCGAATGCCCCAACCTTGTTATTTCCGCAACTGGCTACTCAAGGCAAAGCCCAAACCCAAAGCCTACCCGCGTAATTGGGGCTCCACTAGTATATGCATATAGTTTGTGTAAGCTGCTTAGTTTTTTAGCGGGTTGATATGCGAGCGAATAACTGTTGGCAGCCCGGGTTACGTGAGAAAACTCTCCCAATAGTTAGATTAATTATCTAAGTCACTCGGGGGCGGTTCGCTTGAGCTGCTCTTGCGGCTAGAGCCTCGTCTACCGGTGGCTCTGGCAAGGAGTCGAAGCGCACTGAGTGGGGAATACGGACGTAGGTCAATAGCTCTGGTTATGATTTCGGCGTTTGCTGGACTGAATAGAAAGAGCTACTTCCTAGGCGGTCGGAGCCTCATAGTGATAGCGGAAAGCGACGGCCAGTACGCAGTCGTGTAAAGGCAATTTAGGGGTGTTAGTCACCAGAGAAGTCAATCAAGGGCAAAGGTGAGATAGAATAGGGGCAGGAGCGGGGGGCAACTAAAGTTGGGAGTGGGGGCGAGCATGGAGCGGGGACAAAGGCTGGAGTTGGGGGCAAGGCCTAAAGCGGGGATGTGGGGGCTCTTAAATCCGGTAGATAGAAATAGACCGGACCAATCAACTCAAGCCTCTCCAATTGACATAAACGCAACGAGGAAGAAACAATTCTAGCGACCCTCTTTTACGGCTCACAAATCCCTGGCGACGCGTGGTAGGAGCAGGTCCACAAACAAGGGGGGGGGGGGGCAAAGAGGTTTGTTGGTGCGGGCTTCTCGCCCGCACCCCGAACGCAAAACCTGCAGCTTCAAGGCAGCAGCACTGCCCTGAGCCTGGCGTGTGGAACTCGATATCTACATTGTAAAACTCAAAGCTCAAATTCCCGGGGGCAGTCAGACGTCAGATCCAAACTCTCCTCCGCCGCGTCATTCCCCCAACTGCGCGGAGCCGCGGCCCGGCTGACGTGATCAGCGTCCAGGGGAGTGTCAGCGAATCAGCGAATCGGCGAATAATAAAGATAGCATTTATTTCCTCCCCCCCCCCCCAACAAATTCCCTGATAAGATGAAGCTTTTTGTTTTGGGGGCGTGGCTATGCGCCGGTTGTTGTTGCTTGCAGGAGATTTCTGTTCCTGCTTGTCTGCCTGCCTACCGGCAAGAGTGATAGGCGACTGCGAACCCCAACCCCCGGGATGAGGTGCGTCTACGGTAAATATGCGGGTTTTTGGTCAGTCGTTTCTTCCTGGCACGGGTTGGACGGACGTAAACAGGGAATTACTATGCTGATGTGCTGACTTGGAAAAAAGAGCCTCGTGTTGGAAGGGTACTACGTAGAACACTATATCTCTTGCTATTTTTTCGTTTTTTTAGTCTGACTACCCTGCTGCTGTGGATTGGGGGGAAGGAAGAGGGGCACTTGCTGAGGAAGGAGCAGATGTTCATTCACCCATTTCCTGCTTTGACCTCCCCACCATGTTCTGCTTAGATTACACTGAATGGGAGCCATCAATGGTTCTTCTCCTCCTAGGCCCTGGGATCCTTCTGCTTGCGTAATTTGTTAGCCAGGACTCTAGACCTGACTGATATGCAAACGAGCTTCATGGGCTACTTACCCTTCACTCCCTTTGGGGGCTTTCTGTATACTTTGTACTCCCGATGCCATTATAGAACCGGTATCTTCCGTGGTGCGAAGATACTCCAGATGGGCAGTCCTTGATAAGCAATTCCAGTTGAAGCGGTAGAAAATACCTCCGTCCGCACGATCGCCGCTGTATGCGGGGCCTCCTCCGTCTAAAGGCGGCGACACCAAAGCGGTGGGTCCTTGCCTCCCCACCTCCCAGCAACCTGCCGCGCGGCCAATACCAAATTCAACGTGCGAGCCTTCCATACCCACTTGGACAGGTCCCTTCGCCGATCCTCAGTATACCTATCTGCGTTAGACAATAAACCAGATTTTGCAGAAATGCAAGACCGGATATTCTATCTGAATCGACCCACAGTCACACTGGAGGCCTACATGTGATTGATAGGTGTAGCAACGACAGCTTGGTGGGGCGGGCACTGAGCGGGAATAGAGATATTGCCGCTCACTGCGGCACAATAGCCTCTGGTAATTAAGTCATGGAAGATGACGACATGAGAGACCAGATAAGCTTAGAGCTTGGCGGTGTTTTCTGCTTTAAGATGGAAGCAACAGGACTAATGAACAGCTTTCTATGTCCTATCATTCAAGGTATCTGTGACTACGCAGATTCGCGTGAGAACAAGAGATGGCAGCCTTGTGCGGCGGTGAGGGCAGCAGCGGTTGCTAAGATGATCCTCTCCATCGTACCTGCGGTCGAAGTAACGAAGAAACGCACTAATCGACGAAGCTCTTGATACCAAGGGGGGTCGGTCTCAGAGTCATTACCCCTATTCATTCCTTCTATCCGACAAAGTTATCTTGCTCGTTAAAGTATCATCGCTAACAGCCGCCGGTAGTTCTACAGAAGGACCGACCGTCAGCCAGGTTGCTGTATGCTACTCACGCATCCTTCAACTCTTACAGCAATCAGCGCGACCTAGTTCGACTTCCCGATAATCAAGAAGACACCCTCGAACGGATAGAGGCATGGGCCGGCAGGTATAACGAAAAGGGGGGGGGGTGTTGCATATTGATCGACTACAGTCTAGAATAGTGAGTGGCTCTATAGGCCGCCCCAAACAGCATAGAGGTACTAACGCAAGTGGCCTCTAAAGCAGGAAGAAGCATCTCACTTGCACAACATAGCTTACGATGCGCAACGATCAATCATCGAAGAAGCTTTCCCCCGGCCATATTCGACTGCTATTATTTTCACCCCTAAAACTAGTACGATCCGACAACTGTTCTCAAATCAGGACCCCCAGTGGGTTCGTGGACTGCCAGATGAACAAGATGACCGGAGCTCTGCTTTACAAGCAGCTAATGGTTCGTTCGGGCCCAGTCTGCGCTGTAGTACTATCGCCAGACGGCTATCCGATCCTAGCTACGAAGCGACATACCTGGCTATTAGGAATCTTATCTTGGGACGTGAGTCCGGCCGGGTTATTTTTTCTGGAAATTGGACCCGAATAATACTGTCTCTTTGTATGGGTTGTTTTTAGTCTAAAAAGTTATGCTGGATATGCGAATAACTAACATTAACCCAGGGAAACGCCTCATCCTCCACGCCTGGGGGTGCTTTCTAGCCCCGAACACACCCGCTTTTTGCTCCAGCGACCGACGCTGACCATAGACATATCGACAGTCCAACACATCAGAGCATATTAACGAGCAGGCATCTCCTTCAAACCCGCGGATATAACATAAACCAACCACGAAGCGCCCCCTCCCTCTTCACCACCGCCGAAAACAGCTAGGTGGTTAAACTCAACCCAAGCCTAGCAATGCTACACAACCCAGCTAGAAGCCGCCCACAGAATATGCGTTGGTTGGGCTGGGGTTGGCCCGCGGGTTAACCCAATCACGCAGCAACCAGCCCACACACACACACACACGCACACACGCCGAACGGACCATACTCTCAATAAACCCAGGTAACTAGCTACCTGAACCAAATGAGATTAGTACATATCTATATCTATATATTTACTAACGCCCTGTTGGGGTTAATTGTGGAAGATTAGATTGGCCCGTGTAGTAGCTCGTCCCAGAATTGCTTGTCTTCCTTGTAGGTTTTCCAGCTGAAGAATGCGCTGAGTGCTTGCAGCGCTAGGGTGAGGAAGCCTACACCGAGCCCAACTCCGAGGGCGATTTTTGACTCTTGGCTTAGGCCTTTTTGGAGGAGAGAGAGGGGGTGTGGATGTTAGCGTTGAATACAGGGCCCGCGATTGGTATTTTCTCTTACCTTTTTTTTTCCCTGGGGGTTCCCCTTCGACCTCGTGGCTCCAGCTAGTGGGCTTGGAGTTCATGTCTGTGCACCAATCTGCCAGGACGCCTTGGAGCCTGTTGTATTCTGGGACAGGCAGGTCTCCTGTTGACGGCAACAGGCCGCAGAACTTGAGGCCGCTCTGGTACAGCTTTCCGAAGGTTGTGTTGAATGCTTCATATTCGCAGAGGCATTTCGCGGTAGTGCACCCAAGCTGGTTTGCTATACCTCTGTATCCCTCCCAGCCTTTAGGCTTTTTACTGGTATGGCAGTTTGCCTCGTTGACGGTCCCGTTCGCGTCGCGGCAGCTGTTGAGGCAAAACTTTGAACAGGGGTTTAGGCGGTCGTATTTCGGGGGTTTTATTAGGAGGATGGGGCCTGCTTCAGCAAGATTGAGCTTCTGAATTCGCTGGGTTCCGTGGCATAGATAGCTCACCTGTTGAAGATGAAGAGGGTGCGACTGAAGAGGATGTGACTGAAGAGGATGTGACTGAAGAGGATGAATGAGATGAAGACCGAGTGGATTTAGTTGACGAAGTCGCTCGAGTCGAGGATCTCGTTGCCGGCAGTGTGCCCGCAGCATTTATTGGATTGCAGAGGTCTCGAAAAGCAGTGGCGGCGTCATCAACGTCCTGCTTGTTCGAACAGCTCTGTTTCGCGCAATCCGTGATGTTCTTCGCGCCGGCGTTGAAGTTTGAGCCGCCCGAGTTCTCCGAACAGACACAGCCGTAGGTGTTGCAACTAGTAACTTGATTAACGTAGAGAACACAGTCTCGAGCACACGAGGCAAGGTTATTGTATATGTCGGTATACGCCACGTCGGACCACCCAGAATCAGTCTTCGCTGCGGATACGGCGCAAACCAGTGCCAGCGCGACGAGCGTTATCCTGGGCATTGCGCTGCGTGATGGTGCGAAGGTATTTTGTGGGGGGTAAGCTTCGAGTCAAGTAGAGCCCGTGAGAAATGAGAGCGGCTAAACATTATAATAATAAGCTGCAGGCCGCACTGGCTTTCAAGACAAGGCACACTGGCCTGCGCGCATTATGTCGGCGGTGCCAAGTCGAGGGAAGCCCATCGCTGTTGTAGTTCATTGGCAGTGTCTCAAGCTCGCCCCACCGCGCCCAGATATTAGGCTGAAATTAACAAATAAACTTCGGCAGCCTTGCGCAAAAACAATAAGAATGGGGTTCGTCCCCATCTTTACAATCACCCCAACTGAATCTCAATAATGCTGCGAATCGTTCTGCTGGCAGGGTGGTGGCCGGTGGCTGTTGTTGTTGCAAAGTCTGCAATCACCACAACAATCACTTTGTCTGGGCCGTTCACAACTGCGCCTGACGGCGGGCTGATCCCGGGCCCTCCCACACCCGCAGTCAACAGAACAGGTGAGCAGTCCCCATACGGCCTTTGGCCCTTGTTGAGATTCACTTAGCTAACTGACGAGTGTTGCGCCATCAGAGCTACCTATTCCATTCAGCCTTAGCCAGCGTAAGAGACTACACCATGCACCGGTGGGTTTTTGGCTGACAGTCCCCAAGACAGAAAGGTCAATCTTAGTATAGTCCTCGGCATAGTCATACCACTCATAGTCATCTCCGCGATATGGGGTATCTTAACCACCCTCCAGCGACGATTCCACTTTAAGACGGAGAATATGAGGCGGCGAACTTCGGGAAGAGGACAGTCACCGTTGCCAGCCACCCCTACCTACAATGGCGACCAAAATCCCGTTCTCTTCAGGACTACGGCGAGCGGAGGAGGACCGTCACTGTTGCCAGTCACTTCTACCCTCGATGGCGATCATAACCCTGTTCTTTTCAGGAGCATGATGCGCGGAGGAGAAGGGCGGTCACCGTCACCAGGCGCTTCTAGCTCCGATGGGGATTAAGCTCTCGTTCATTTTAGAAAGCCCATGGTGAGCGCGGAGGGAGGAGGCATGTAAATGAAGCTGGGGGAATCAGTAGATTCAATCGATCAAATTTACCACACGCCAAAACGCGAGTTGAGTTTCCCGCCAAGAGCATAGCAACGAACAAAACTTCGCTCCCGAAGCACAAGCACAAAGCACAAGCACAAGCACAGCAGGGTACTAGTACAGTTAGTCAGTTGCGATCACACACACCCAGCGCCAAGTGAGCCGGGGCTGAACCACCCAAGACAACCTTCGCGCACCAGATTAGGCAAAGCAATAAAACATGGCAATCTCGTTACGGCCGAAAGGAAAAAAAAATGCGGCATAAAACTAAACCTACCTAGTAGCCGGAGAAAAGCTTCACATAGTACAGCTTTTTTTCCTCCTTGGAAGTCTCCAGACTCTTTAGCGAGTTGTGTCTGGAGAACTTTTCTGGGGCTGTGGTGTGGTGTGTGGCCTTGTACAGTCGGGTACAGGAAGTCATCGACCACCCTGCATTTTGCGGCTTTTCCCGCGAGGTAGAAGAAAATTTTTTTT